>WHPZ01560943.1:0-47809 GCA_016617965.1 Macrosiphum rosae
TATAAACAACCAGTGAAAATTTCATGTATCTACGGTCATTTGTTTTAAAGTTACACCAAAAACCAAATTCAATTTTCTGAAAAATCGATTTTGTGTAAAAATTCCCATTTTTATTTTATTTTTCTTGGCGCTTTTGAAAAGTACTGGGAAATTTTCACTTTTGACCCCCCCCCCAAGCACCAACGATATTCACTTTCCAATCGAACAAGATACTGAAGTCGAAAATCGAAGCATTATTTCGACTACTTATCGTGTACACAGACACAAAAATAAAAAAAATAAAAAAAATATAAAAACACACATCATTGTAAAATCAATACATTCATCGTTCCACTCAGAATCTAATAATATTAATTCAAAACACACTTGCAATTGCATATGGATTTTTTATTAAAATTGAATTGAAAATTATTTAAAGTGGATATAATACACCTTTTGGGTACCTGGTAAACAAATAATGGTATGTATAAGTATTATTAAACCTAACCTTCGATAATGATTTTGAATTCAGAATTACATATAATTTCATAGGTACAGGAATCAGGGATTAAAAAAAAGGTATAAAGGTATTAAAATATTATGTTAAGAACCATAGATGATAATAATAATAATAATAATAATAATAATAATAATAATAATAATAATAATAATAATAAATATTAATCATAACTCATAAGTCATAACAAAATATAATGGCAACATAACTATTTACCATCTTATTATTTTTCATCTTCTCTTTTAATTTGTTTAATTCTTGTTGATACTTTGTTAAAGTATAAAACACATCAGAACATTTTTTTAGTAGGACTTTTTGAAATGCAGTTTTAGTATCTGTAGCAAGTTTATTAAACTTGGAGTCATTTATCACACATGCACACATATGTATAATTTTGTCTTTTTAAAGCCTGGATGGGTATAATGATAATGCAATAAATGAAATAAAAAGTAATGATAATATACAAGTTCAATTAGAAGTTAGAACTATAGTCATTATTAATATACATATACATACTCGATCAAATATTATATCTGTTATTTCTTCGAGTAGTTTAACATTATTTATTGGCAAAGCAATAATTGTTTGTGTCATCTTACTATCTTAGCCAAGTTGTCATAATTTAAATGATAGATATAATATGAATATAGTTTAGTTATATTTATTTTTATGTATAATAATAATAAATTAATACAACATTTTGTTTAGAAACTGATTATAATAAAACTCAAATAATTTGTGAAATCAAAAATTGAAATATTTACTACTTTGTATACGTATTATTTATTATAGTTCTAACTTTACTTTTAATAATTTCTTGGATTTGTATTATTATTACAATAATCATTACAATATTACCACTGAGACAATTACATTTTTTAAACATTGAATTTTACATCCGTATTCTTTAGTTAAAAAAAACATAAAACAAAACTAATAAAATATATTTTAAACCGGGTTGAACTGTTGAAGAATTGATAATTGTGTTAAACCATATGAATAATATTTTAACAAAATCAAAATTTCGTTTTATTCTTCGAAGTATTAAGTATTTTCAAGGGCAATTTATCTAATTGTTATTTTAGTAAACCAGGTACAAAAAAAATCAAGAATGCTTATCTATCAATATGGTCAGACATACCTAGTTCGGACTCGAGATTATTTTTTCGGTAATATTATGTTATAAATTGTAATCATAAGGTAAAATTAAAATACCTACTATTTACTACTAATTATTATCATAAAATTTAAAATACATTTAATATAAAACATAGTTATTAGGTATATTATTGTAATTGTATGGAAATATATGTTATACTTGCATTACTGCAAAGTTCATTAATAATTAATAAAAACAATATTATTATACTAAAAAGGACTAATTTTATATTATCTATACAATTAAAATTACTGTCACATAAAATAAATATAGAGGGGACGGAGTGGCCGAGTGGACAAGGCGTCTGTTTCGACGAACACCGACGCCGGTTCAATGGCCATAGTTGCCGGGCTTAAGTTCAATAAGAATAAAAAAATAAAATTAATATACCTTACTTGTGCAGGTTATTTGTGTATAGAGTATTAACTAGTTCTGCAAAATCTAGTATTATAATCTTCAGTTGACACACATAAATCAATGAAAACGGACTTCACAGATCTGAGATCAATGACGACAATATTGGAAAATTATTATTTATGCAGGCATAATATATTTATATTATTATGTTGCCAAGTATTTGTTATTACACATACCTAACACACCAAGTAACCATTACAATCACCTAGGTACTACTTAATAACAATATTATGCTAATGCAGGCCAAGTACTAATAATGATAAGTTATAACAATTAAAAATGGCCATAAATCACACTGGATAGGTGCACAACTTAAGTCACCTAAGTATCTCATATTGTTACCATAGTTAGAAACTACCATAGAACAGTTTACTATTATAATACTATTTTCTAGTTTAATATAGAACACTACTCATATTATTGTCTAGATGCAGTGTATTGTAGTGTATACAGAAAACTACGAGTAGACTGATCTGATCAATGACAATGTCTGATCAACACTGTATCAACTATCAAATTGTCATGAGTTTATGAGTGTAATGCAGAAAATACAATATAATAATATAGTATACATAATATTATAATAACAATATGTATTACACGCTATTATGTACGAAATGTTAACAATGTTGTCAGTTCAATTATATTTTGAAATTTGAATGTACCACCATATAATCTAAGAGCATGTGTGATACCGTGTTGCAATTAATAATAAATAGTATTCAAATACAATAATATAATAGTACACAGATTTATACATAGTACCTAGTATAGAAGTCTGTGTCATAGTAGCATGATAATGTAGTATCAGTATCGAATCACAGAAAAGGATATTTGTGATTTAACTTGTGGTAGGTAGTGTAATAAATGTACATGCCCAGATTAATTAAAGACCTTGTGTATAACACTAAACACCTGTTAATAGAATATTAACTGTTATATTTTATATATTTATCAGCAGCTGGCCGTGCGAGTAAACGTCGAAAACAAGTCTTAATGATGAAACAATCATAGAACCTGGTATGAGGTCTATGAAAATAACATAATATCAGGTTTTGGACTTTGCCCCACGTTATCGTCATTACCACAAACACCGCCCGACCGTTCCGATATCTCCGGAGAGTGAAGCGTTATCGGTGTCCCTCCGACGGTCTCCTCCCCGCCGCATGCTTGACCGTCGCAGTGCCTTCAGTCGCGAAGTCGCCGTTTCTGTCGCCTCTTCTCAGCCTCCTTGGTAAGCATTGCAGTTTTTTTGTTACTTCTGCGAACCAGCGAGCAGTCGTCGTCAATAACGCCATCTTGGCTTTCCGTTCGTTCTAGCCGTCTGAGCTAACTGTTCTGTGTCGTGCCCTTCGTTGCACACACAAACCGCGTGTTGTGGTCGCCCGTGCCATAACCACCGTTATCTGCGCATTATTTTCTGCCGAACCATTGCAATGAAATTGTTATACAATTGTCACACGAAAACCAATATATTTTTACTGTAATCTATTTTCCTGTTACCTAGGACAGTCCACTGATATCGCACGACAATTACCATACGCCAACACAATTCGTGAGCGGGCGATACCTGGCGATCACAATATCTACGCCGTCGAGTTGCACGGCTGACCTAATTCAGGTCGTCCCTCCATACAATATCCATAGACTTATAAAGAAGTCTGTATTAATGTACCTATGTCTACGATAATCTAGAAATTCGCTGAACCAAACCGGTGTGAAAAATAACGCACCGGGATGTCTGGACCATATCATTTCCATGGTTCATTATCCCGGTGCGGGATAATGTGGGTTCATTAATTTAAACACGTCTAGTTTAGCGAATTTTTAGAATATCACCGATTTCTGCATACATATAGTTTATTATCACAAAAAAATAGTAAAGACGTATACTAGTCGTATAGTCTGTGCATAATATTAATATATTTACTTACTGTATTATAGACACATAAGTAATTATTATAACTTATAAGTTTATAAGAAATCTATGGTTTAGCAGCTGAAATTTAGATTTAGATGCCACGCTTCCACACTTACCAGCTACCACTTTCGATGGCGTAGATGAGGTGGGAGCGGGGCTATGCCCTTTCAAAATATAACGTTAGCCCACCGAAACTCGCACTGTACTTGTTTTGAATATGGACATTAAATACTAATAAGAATATTATATTTATCATTTATCATTATATTATATATTTATAAATAATCAAATCCAACCTATACCTACGGCTATACTTTAATAACTCACTATAAAGTATAAGCATGCTCATCTCCTTTTATGCTTTAATTATGCATTTATTAAAATTCTGATTTTTGGAATTTTCGAGCACACTTGTCACTTAAAAATCCCATATTTTAAATTGGGTAGGTACTTAGATTTTTATGTAATTCAAGAAGTAACTATTTACCTATTCTTAAATTCATAATCCATGATCCATAATCGTATTATGCGCATTGCTTATTGGAGGCAAACATATTATAGTGAATAATTTTTACAAAAAAAAAAAATTTATAATTTATATTAATTTATTATAATTATGTGATACTCTTCTCGTCTTCGTGTACTAAATAAAAATGTAGAACATATAATACTTACTCGTATAGGAGGAAGTTAGGACTCGTTTGTTAGTACTCATATCGTCCAAAAATTGTTTACTTATCATTATGCATTACCGTAATACGTCTAGTATATTGTAAGGTAATTACTAGGAATGTGATGCATTATAGTTATATGACGCTGATCGTTGTCAATCTTATGCTCGGCAAGGTTAATCATAAAATATATCGGTGGAAGTATAACGTTTTGAATTTAACAATTTCATGGCGGATGTCATTATAGTGTCCAGAATATCACACAAATATCGCGGAAATTCAGATCTAGAATATCGATTGCCGGATGTATAGGTAGATATTATCGTGTTTCGTTGATTGTGGGGTGAATGGACATCGTGGACGGATCGGGTGTGTGGTGAAAAATAATTATTTAAAACCCATCCACCACGCATCGTGTTTGGCCGTAAAGCCATTTTTGAAAGGTTAATGAAGAATTATTTTATATCAACTCTCAGGGGGTCGTAGTGAAAAAATAAATAAATATTTTTATGCGCGTTGTAAATTCGTTTATATTTTTATTGCCATAATCCGGTTAGATATTTCACATTTGACGTGCATGCATTATTATTATGCAGTTTCAGTAATTAAATTCCGTTGCTTGTTCAAAATTGAAATCAATTTGATTAACCTTAGTTTTAGATTCCGGCATTTTGTTTTTTTTTTTGTTTTCGTAGTAACTATTCGGTTTACGTTATGATTTAAATTTTTAATGGTAGATGCAGCTACATGACTACCTGCAGCTATATTTTCAATCAACTAAATCTATTTGATAGAAATTTAAAATATAATAACACTAGAATAGCTAGATATTAGTCAAATATTAATAAAAATAATGAAGATTATAATATAGGCTCTACACGGAGGTATTTTACCTACGACGTATGTACCTAGCTAGTAGCTATATGGTTACAATATTGTTTTTTAAATTTATTTTTGGGCTTAACATTGAATTTTAAGTTTTAGGTATTAGACCCCCGTTGGTTTTTTCTGTTTTTTTTTTTTTTTGTAATGTAGGTATACATTTTATGTACAATCTTGAATTTAATACAAAATTAACCTGTTCATTTTTTGTGAACTAAATAAGCGCTGCTAACTGCTAAGCCAACAATTAACTTTGGAAGCATTCCAAACAATTCACGTAGGTGACTCATTTACTAATGAAACGATCACTACCTCCTACTAAACATTTCCTAGCCCGATGTTTGGTTATTACCCCTACATGTCAGCAGAGGTTCAGTAAACAGCATAGTACTCACACGGTGAAAATTGCAAGTTAGTGGCAGACATCAGAAGTGAATTATTTTTACTGTAAACATCGTAACGTGATTTTACCTAAAACTAACACGAAAAGTTGATAACGAAAATTCTACAAATAGCGTTATAGTTTTACACTTTTTGGTACGTAATTTATAGAATCTTAAAAAAAAAAATCAACAAGTTGTACCGTTAGAAGAAGCAAATACAAAATATTTCAGATACAATTGAAAAGTGACCATTTGGACTTTATAATGTACTAATATACCTTATAGCCACTTGATGGAATCACCCTTATCATAAAAAGTTGGTAATATATTATTTTTAAAATTTTTTTTTTTAGACTTCGTGAAACACAGATAATAATAGTATTTAATCAAACCCGAGATCAAACCTTAATAATACTATTTAATGTATAAAAATGAAGCATTTTAAATTGCATCGTCATTTAAAAACTAAATATAAAATAATTGCACAGAAATGTTCAATAAAATATAATTTATAATTATGTGAACAAAATTGTTCAATGTTTTCTTGTAATAGTGATTTTTATTTATATTTAGTTTAACGAAGTGTAAAGAAGTCTATTAAAATTCTATACGGGCTAAAACTATTATTTTTCAAAATTTTTTATTTTTCATGAAGTTTACGAGTTGACGCTACTCATAACTGGTTATTGGAAGTTACACATATTGTCTATAATATTATATTGTATACAAACTACAGAGCAACACTTGTATACAGTAAACACTCATTATTTCAAAGTGTTTTCACTTTTTTTTAATTTATATTTTTGAATGATGTATGATACAATAAACGACTTCCATATTTTGGTTTCTGTGCGATACGAAGAATGTATTGATTTTACAATGACGTGTGTATTTTTTTATTTAAATTTTTAAATTTTTTTTTTGGTGTCTGTCTACACGATAAGTAGTCGAAAGAATGCTTCGATTTTCAACGTCAGTATATTGTTCGATTCGAAAGTGAATCTAGTTGGTGCATTTAGGAGTTCTAAGCTTAAAATTCCCAGTAATTTTCAAAAGCGCCGGGAAAAACAAATAAAAAATTAAGGAAAAACGGCAATTTTTACGTAAAATCGGTTTTCCACAAAATCAATTTTGGTTTTCGGTGTAACTCTAAAACAAATGACTGTATAGATACATGAAATGTTCAAAGAATCTTTAGATTATCACTTTCTACAAACCATAGTGTTTTAAAAATATTTTGATTAGTTTTGAGTTATTTATAGAAATTTTCAATTTTTTTTTTCTTTAATTGTCAATAAAATTTGATTTGTTTTGTCAAATAGCGTGAAAATTCAATACAAGGTTCCGGATAATATATTGATACTATAGTAGTTACAAAATACACTCTAAGGTATACGCGTTTATAATAATACTTCGTTTCATTCGTTCCCATCACCTGCAGCGATGTATCCGAGTCGACCAACGCCATAGGAACTTGTGTCGGTTTATTGGTTGTCGTTGGTTTTTTTTATACGCTGCGTTGTATATAGCTCGGACCTCACCGGATAAGGACGAAGCGCGTCGTATAAAATATTGATCACATCGGTTTGTCGAAGAATAGTTTATGACCGTATAGTAAACACAATTATGTGCTTGCGCGTAATCTAGCCATAACACTTTCGGGGTATGCAAAAAGGGCCCGGTGGTACACATATTATTGTTCACACGCGGACATAAATAAAAATGATATTCGTCCATAAGCTCCTGGCAAAATGGTCGGGGGGGGGGCGACTACCCACTCTTTACCCCCCGACCCTCGTGGTCCGTTACACTCGCGATTACGGCTTTGCAAATTTATTGCGCCCATACGCAGTATGAGCGCACGCTGATTAAGTATCATCCTTAAAGGTGCAATGCGCATGCCTATAAATTTGGATTTACCGTATAGGCAATAGTGCGCTAAAAGATAATATTATGTTTTCTGTCCTTTATCACTGAAAGCAGCTTATTAATTAATTGTTTTTTACGTGAAATTTTTCCACATCTCGATGTCGAAATAACGACGAGGCAAGCCCTCTTATTTGTGGGTTCAGAATCAACATGGGCGCCACATGTCCGAGCATATTTAACCAGTACAATTTTGGACGTAAATCCGTACAACGTCGGGCTTAAATATTTTCATTTTTAATAGCACGTTTGGGCACATCAATTTGCATATTACACTAGTTCCGAGCCAATTAGCGTTACTTAGAAATGTCACCGCGAGGAGTTTGGCTCAATAGTCTTCCAAAAATGTTTAATGAATTATTTATTTTTTAAAACGTTCTAATTTTTGTTTTTAAATTTATGATCTATTCTAGGAACTTATTTTTATGTGATTAATTCATTCTTTTGCCACAAAATGTTGTCCTTATTTTTATGATATGTATTCTTTATTTATTTTATATTTTATTTATACATTTTCTTTCTTTTATATAAGTATCCCAACATTTATATACATAATTTAATATTTATTCAGTTTCTTTTCTTAATTTGTTTGTTATTTTCCTTCTCAAACATGCACAATGTATGTTACAAAAATGTACCATCTGCAAATGCATGATTTTACTTAGTGGGTAATTTTAAAGTAAAATATAAGTAAATATTGGAACGCTATCTACAGTTGTGTTACTTATATTTATAGAATTATAATATATTTTGTTATTGATAAATATACAATAAAGAATAATATTTTTCAACCACTCTTATAATCATAATTGTAGGTACCTATGAATGACATAATGAACATTAAATAATAAATCTTTGTCATCAATAATTAGTCTTATCACGTGGTTAGAACTATAATTGGTTTAACACAATAGTTCAGATCCGAAACGTTATATTTAGATCACTATTAAATAATAAATTTGTAAACTGTAATGATTTAGCAACTTTTAGTTTTGGATAACTCTTTAAATAATTGGCCTACATGGTTGAAATGTTGAATTATAGAGTATTGATAATCAAACATAATATCTATATATAGTTATATGTATAAAAAATCTATTTAGCACCATTTGGTTAAGAGCCCACGTATTTTTATATTTATAACTCAAAAGTGTTATGACTTGTTTTGTTTTATTTTCGTAACGAATTCAGTTTTACTATAATATGATGGACGATGGTATATGGTCACGACTCACGGCGTTAATGGTTCAGTCATCCAGGACCCTTTTTCTTTAACGATTTACGGCTATGTTTGGGTTTACCTGCAGGGACCACTTGCCTAAAACTAATAAAAAAAATAAATAAATAAATAAAACTAGTATCTTTTACTTTTTTAACCATTAATGAAATAAGAAATTTAATTATAAGTTTACTATGTACAATACGTTTAAACCATTAATTACATAAATAGGTCTTACAGGGTTTAATCTAATAATGTATTATAGTATTATAAAAGAATGTTTTAACTTATAATTAAAATAGAAAAGACTAATTAAATTCTTGGTAGTGGTCAGCATGTAATTTTATTGTTTTACTGATACAGAAATAATAATAGTAATACTCTAAAAGGATTTTTTTTTTTTTTTTAAAGTCAAACCACAGAAGCGTGACATATTAACATTTTATGTATTTATAAGTTTAAAAAGCAATATTATCAGTACAATTTATATTCATAAACATAACAATTTAGTATCAATATAGTTATGTCTCTTACCTATTACAGGTCATTGATCGTTTCAACTTTCAATGCTAAATAATTTACTTTTGGTTCAATAAATTTAAATTAGGTACTTATAATGTTAATAATATTTGTTGAGGATTAACTTTGTTCCATCAGAAATATTACAATAGTATAATGGTTTTATTTAAATTTAATGTTAAGAGGACATTACACCCTCATGCGTTGTCTTCCTCTTACAAATGCACAACATAGTAAAAACGGTTTTGCGCGAGACAATTGAGGGGCGACATTTCTAAACGTACTATTTCCTTTGTTCAAATCAATCTGAAACTCGTAAATGACGCAAAACGCACTATTTTCAAAAGCAAAATTTGTCTAAATGCACTATTTCCAAAATTATGTCAAAACGTAGTATTTCCCATGTTAAATAGTTTATTCAATTGACAAATTGACCCAAAACGTACCAATTCCTCAAATGGTACAAAACGTACTATTTCCAAAGTAGGTCATATTGTACTATTTCCCATAGTATGAAGATAGGGAATATAATTGAATTAAATATACATTAAGTACTATTTCCACTGTTCATTAAAAATAAAAAATCTCAAAAAGGTTTAAAATGGAAATAGTACGTTTTGAAATGTCGCCCCTCAATTATAGTCTTCACTTCCTCTATATTTATAGCAGAATTAAAAAAATTCCACACCACATAAAGAAGAACTTTATCTGTATCATACCGTTTTTGTTTTTTTTTTTATTGCACTTACCAATAATTTTTAATAGCTAAAGAAAAAAACCTATTGTTCTTAAATTTTAATTGAATTTATGTTATCCAAATAATAAAATCGATAAAGTTCTTCCCTATGCGTTGTTTCATTTTGGTAATTCTACTATAAATACAGAGGGAGCATATTATAGTTGTCCCGCGATAAACAGTTTTTGCTATGTTTTGCATTTGTAAGACGGACACAACGCATGCGGGTGTAGCGTCCTCTTAAAGAAAATATATCTCCATTTTACGGTCGCAAACTCACAACCAGGGTGATCGGATTATGATAGAAATAGAAGCATCCAACTATAATATTTCTATTCTCTCTGACATTTTAACTAAGACCTTATTGTGGAGCTAGACATTTTTACCATGTAAATAGTCTTGTTTTGATTTAATCTTATACATTAGTCTAAAAAATTTAAATTTACAGAATTTATATACAATTTTAAAAAGCCATTTTTTACATCGTGAAGCTTTTAACTATTTAGAGCAACATTATTATTTAAATTATCAAGTACACTACGGGGAAAAAATAACTGTTGAAAATATCAGGAGTTACGTAAAACTCCTGATCTAATATAACAGGACACTGTTAGGCACCGGTGAGCCAAAAAGGAGAGTTGTGTAAAATAAAAATGTTCTATTTATTTCTAGTTGAATCGGTTGGAGAGTCAAGTCTCATGTTTGCTTTGTACAATGGAGGTCATATAATTAAATTAATAATGTATTACCGGAAAAATATTTGAAATTAATATTATAACTTCTATAAAAGCTAACTATTTAATTATATTTTAATAATTAGTCGAGAAAAAAACTCAGTGCCAGATAGGATAAATATTTTGCGTATAATCAATCAAAACTTATGACGCACTACCTTCCAGCATTTATGTCCAAAATACTTCGCAGTTGAAATACGTGGTTACAGTGAGTCCAAATTAAGTTTTTTTTGTACTTTCTCTCTCGCACTAGTTACAAGTGATGTTGATATCAATAGCAATAACTGAATTCAGCAAGCGATTATTATTTTATAATGTAATGTTTCGAAGGTTTTTTGAATAAAAGTAGTCAATAAAAATGTTTACAACTTATTCCTGGACATTTTAACCAATTGGTTATACTTAGGCACCTGTACAACGGTTAAGACAATACTGATATAAATAATAATTTAAATATAGCTGTAGAACAATATTGCACAACATATATACAATGCTCATAAAAAGTTTTTTTTTACAAAGTCAATTCAATAATACAATTGTTTAAAGTATAATTATTGTAGTATTTTAGTTTCATTTTTTTAATCAATTTTTTCAAAACTTCTTTAGATATTAAGATCTCCTCTTGGGAGCCTACAATCAAAATAATTTATAAATGTAGGTATGTACCATGTACGTATGTAGGAAATAATAGTAATAACTAATAATTAAATAAATAATTTGGAAATGAAACTATTAAATAATAGTATGAATTTAGTTTTTAGATGGATTACTCAAGTATAAGATATTATTCTGCAAGAGAAACTAAAAATAATATAAAATATTATGAATAAATAACTAAGATTTTAATTACTAGATACATGGTTATGTATTAATAATTAATATTTAATATACATGACACAAATCCATTCCGTTTTTAAAGGAAACGGAATGATAAATAATTAGGGTAGTCACTTTTCTGTGAATATTATGGGTTTTGAGTATAAGGATCCTTACATTCAATTTCCAAACCATAAGTATAAAACAGGATTTACAGAATAATTTGTTTATTTTATTAAATATTATAGATAAAAATGTCTATAATTAGCACAATTATTTTTAAATTGTATTAAACATTAATATCAAGTCAATTAGCTATTCATTTTTAAATACTACATAAGCCCAAAATTGATTTTTTCATATTAAATTGGTTGTGCGTAAATATTTTTTGTTTCTTCAGATTATTTAAAAAGTTCTTGTGGTCGCCTGTCATTTTTTAGTAAACTGTCATAGGGTTTTTTAAAGAAATTCCCGTTTATGAACAATTCAAGAAATGACAGAATAAAATATAATAATCATAAGAAAAAAAGGAAAGGAAAAATTCACAGCAAAATAATGGGTAGAAAAAAAAACCTTAATTGAAAAATGTAATATTAATTTAGTACAGATAAAGCCAAATGGGATACGAATGAGAACATTTATAAGACAGAGACAATTACTATTACTAGAGCGACAGGACAAAAATACATTATCGTGTCATTGGCTTCGTTAAATTATTATATATATGTATAGGTAAATAATTCTAGGTTTTTATGTGTAAGACGTGCACGGTGCCGATGTGCTGTTACTGAACAATAGAATGATACTAAAAAAACCACCGGGATACTGAAAAAAGAGAATAATAAATAATTCTAATAATATGTAAACCATAATATTATAAATATCGAACAAATAACCAGACACGCACTGGCACTTGCTTGTCCTCGGAAAAACCAGTGAGGACCCGTGGGGGAGGGGGGCCAGAGTGTTAGCTGATCAACAGTTTTTTATTTTATTATTGTGTGACCCAAATTTTACAAACTTGAATATTATAAATATATACATATATATTATATGTGTATATAATATATATGTATATTAGTCAAAGTATTTATACTGTTTTGTTATACTAGCTGTTATAATATATAGTATTATATAGTTATTATTTATTAATTATTATATTTGCAGGACGCGTGCTTGAGCTGGTAAGGTACTTCGTGAAGTGGGTCATTCCAATATTCAGTAATCATCCAAATAAAGTTCAAAAAATAGGTATGATGTCTCGTTCTTCAGGGCACAGAGTGCGGTGGAAATCGGACAAATAGTGGTGATTATTAACGACAGTCGTTATGCTATAGTGTTTGCCACTACGAACCCGGATGGACACCCATCCGGGAACTAGTGACAACGGAAGTTATTTACTGTCAATCACGTCACTACGCCAAGCCACTTATGTAAGTTTTTAAAATGTATTAATGCACCTATCTAATACCTTTGTAATTTGGTCATGTTGGTATCAAAATATTAAAACAATTAAGTAAATTGTTGGCAAAGCCAGAGGTTTAGATTTTTATAGTTGGTTTCTTACACAGGTGGCCCATATTGACCTGGACTGACACAGCCTGACCGATGTGAACCGACTGTGATTAGTTGAAAAACTTGGTGGGAGGCGAGGCCGGTATAATATTATATACTAATTAACAGTGTTGAGTTTATCTAGATAAATAGAAAATATTAATTTACACAATTATCTAAGATAAAAATCACCGTTATCTAGATGAATTTATCCAGATAATTTAATTTATTAAACGGCTTTTATTTATTATAGAATATAGGTAAACAATTAAGTAATTTATGAAGTAGGTAGTATTCACTAATAACTATCGACATTTTCGATAACATACCATTAGTTTTCTATATTGCTACGAGCTTACGGAGAGCGCCATAGAAAAATATAAAAAAAATTATCCCATAATTTATCTAGATAAATAAATAATTTAGTTATCTTTATCTTTATCTAGATAACATTATTATAATTTATCTATATCCCTTTTTAGATCAAATTATATTTATCTCGGCTCAACACTGAAGTAATTAATAGTTAAAAATGTGTATTTGTGGGAATTGATGATGGTTGGTACATGGACGATGGTGCCGTGGTACTTCCACATATTAATGATTATTGATTATTGTTGTATAATATGATAAAAGTCGATGGAGCAATGTGAATAAATGACTATAAACAAATCAACCCAATTAACAGCTGTGTACAGTCTAAATACAATTTTCTACCAAAAACTCAATATTGAAAATTAAATTATTTTAATTCTGCTATAAAAAATACTTTTAGTCACGAAAAATCCAAATACATTGTAAAACCAATACATTAATCGTTCTGCTATTGAATTTATTTTCTGGAGTTGAATAAACTAGGTAGGTACTTTAATACTGTTGAAGTGGTTTAGTTAAAAAAATGTAAGATTTTTAATATTTTGAGTTCTTATAAAAACAAATTTGTGTGAGTTTAATTTTGGTCTCAAAATTGAATAAAATAAAAATGCTTATATTATTATGATTTATGAACGTAGGTCAGAAAAATAATACGTTAAAAAGATATTAATATTGTAACACGGCGACTTAGATAGGCAATTTAGCTACATGGTTCACATGTATGTATTTCCATTCATCATAATATACCTTATATTTGATAGAGTTTTTATATTATTATTATTTTTATAACCATCAATGAATAATTAAATATAGTTTCAGGCAAGTAAGAATAAAATACTTAGCAATAGTTTTCTATATTATAATATGGAAAAATTGTAATTTAATTTAAAATAGTACAGATACCGAATAGCGTTAACCGTTAGGTAAGGTTTATTATATTATGTTCATTAAATCGTATTTGTATCCTAATATTAGTATAAACTACTACTATAATCACCTCTTTTGGACGCACTTTTTGGCACCATCGTCTCTCTCACGACCACCCCTTTGATTACGGTAGCACGCTTGTCAACTATTTTCCCGCGGACGACTGACCACTGTATGGACACCTGTAAACCCGAATCATGATACTTACCTGATTACGCCGTACACATACACTGGCTGCTTACAAGTTTATTTCCAGGTACCTGTTTAGTTTTTACCCAAATCGAATCTGGTTAATTGGTTCTGGGGAAATTGAGAGGTATGAATTGAGAGGTTGATTTCCTTTTTGTTGTAAATAAGGAAAATTAGGAAAAAGAAGTGTTTATGAGATAAATTTTGCATAACACTAAGTATAACCAAAACCTCATTGGTTTATAGTTTATACCAATCTTTTTAAAGCGACGTGCTTTTAAATTTTTACTTTACTCTCAGTAGACCTATTGTATATAAAAAAGCCAACTATGGCAGGATTCGCAACATTTAATAACTAGATCAAAAAAGTTAAACTAACTTTTGAATTCATAATATCATGATAAATTAATTTTATGACAACCGATCAAATTTAATAACTAAAAAAAATGCCGGAAGTGGTTTCCCTTGGTGTTTTTCGGGTAAAGCGAATAGGGTAAGTTCGGGAAATTAATTCATACGTCATACAAGGTTCCAAATTAATTAGTACTTAAAATATTTCTTAGCAATGAATTCACCCGCAGTGAACCAACTGATGTTACTAGAGATAGGTAGTTATTTAACAGACCATTAAGGAATACCGTAATTTGTTAGTCATACCTAATGCAAATAAGTATTCATAGTATTAAATGTTTCTTGCCTATTACTCTGTTTCGGAATCAATTCGTGTGTTTTTCGAAGTGTATATATATTATGTTTATATAATTAACAAGTTCATTTGTTTAAAAAAAAACCAAAGCAAACCTGGTATACTTTTTATACTCTAAGAATGTGTAATATTTCAATGTCAATATTAATAATAATATTTTCATATCGTTTTGATGCATCTGTGGGCGTACTTGTTTGCCATGAAAGCTAACAGTTAGAATAAACACATACAAATAAAGAAGACAACAATATAATATTATAATATTATAAAAAGATAATCTATAAAATGAATCGCTAAATGTGTTGCTAAGCGCAAATCTCTAGAACGGCTGGTCCGATTTGGCTCAAATTTTTTTTAAGATGTTCGTAATTGCCTGGAGATAGGAAATCTTGATGTAAAAAATACAACAGTGGCGCAACAGTGTTTTATATATTGGTTCCTATTGGTTAATCGAGCATGTTTGTTATTTTATATTAATATATATAAAAATGAATGTTTGTGTGTAGATTAAACCTCTGGAAAGATGACAGGCTAATTTAAAAATAATTAAATTTGGTTTTTTTTTACTCATCGGATTTCAGTACGGTTAGGTTAGGTTAGCATTTTGTATTAATAAACTATGATATTATTATTACCTATACCTACATATAGGTATTATTATAACGTTTATGTAGAAGTCAAAATTATGGTGATAACAATACTAAACATACCAGCCATAGTACCTAATAAAAGTACATTGCCTTAATATATTATATTCATATAATATATTATCTTTATATATTATATAATTCTACTGCACGTGTGTTGTGATTGAACTCCTCCTAAACGGTTGAACCGATTTGAATGAATTTTTTTGTATGCGTTTGGGTGACGCCCCGGATTGTTTAGATTCACAAATCATCCCCCTAGGTCCAACCACGGGACATGCTCAAACGGTGGAAATTTTTATTTATAAATGGTTGCCATAGGTCTTAAAACTATTATAATAATAATTATTGGTTGCCGTGAAATCAATGTATTCATTTAATGCATTTAATTTTTTTGTACTCTGTGTTTTGATATTATATGTATGGAAGTTGCTTAAATATTGAGCGACAATCTCGGCATTCACAATTAGTCCAGTCGTTTAGGAGGTGTTCAGTGACATACTTGGTATAACTTTGATACTTTAGAGTTAAATTATAAAGTTAAGCACAAACAGCAAGGGGTCTGAGATCTATCGCAGGTAGATTTCGTACCTGATAGTATTGATAGGTACTGCTGCGAATTTTTATTCCAGGCAACAGAAAAGTTAAGATAAATTTTGAACACCATACACCGAATATTAAATAACGAATCGAACAAAGTTTGAGTCATGTAGATAGTTGGTACATTTATCGGGAAACGAAGTGCACGGGATCAGTTAGTATATATATAAATATATAAAATTATGGTTTGTTTATTTTCTCAGATGTTTTATGTAGGTATCTTGTGTGTTTACAATTTCACTTTTATTGTTCAAAACTACTTAAGCGGAGAAAACGAAAACTGAGACGCTAGAGTTATAGTGTTATATTATACAAATGTTTATGACACTATTTTCAAACAGACACTAAAATTATTTCTGATTGTGGAATTTAAAATCACGATTATCACAGACCTCTTACAAGAAGCTTATAATTATAAATCGGGAATTTACGTGTTTACACAGTTCTGCACTAACTCACAGCCCGAAATTTAAATGTTTATTTCCTGATTAAATTTTATCACCTTATGCCGTTTGAATACAAAGTACGTTACACGTTTATATATTATTATGCATATTATATAACTTTATTAAAATACTGTATAATGGTTTGGGCGAGTAGCAAAAACTAGTTCGTGTAAACATTCACGTGTAATATATTGTTGTCATTTGCGTTATAATGTTTCCGACTTCAGTTTTTCTACATATCCGTTACGATAAAACCACGATTTATAAGTTTCGAGATCCTCATCTATAGTGTAGTCTGGGAGGGAGAGCTATCTTGTATTGTCCCACCGTTTCTATTTTGAGGTTCTTTAGGGAATATAATAATATGTACTATCTGATCATCTGTTTTCGAATTTTTTTTTTTTTTACTGTACACTAATCACTAACCTCCCTTCTGATGAGCTCATCGAGTACCAGTTAAATTCAATTTAGTACCACTAGTCACGACTGATTATACCTATCACTACTTAGTTACAAATCATTAAATTGTAAATTAAAAATGGTGAGGCTTTCCAAAGGTGGGAAACTTAATAAAAAAATTAACTTAAGTTAATTCAAGTTAATAAAATGTATTTATAAGTCGATGGTTAATATTTAATATTTTTCAATACTAAAAGTTTGAAGTTTATATGGGGAAAAATGAAAAATGTAAACTAACTAGTTTTTTTTTGTATTAAGTAGGTACTTTGTAACTTTTCGCGGAAGAATGCGAAAGCAGTTCCCGTGGCGCCGTCGGTTGAAAACTGAAAAAAAAGGTACTTTGTAACCTAACATTTTTATTAAACAGTAACTATAATTGATTAATTCGAAAATTTTTTTAAAAATTTAAAATTTTTAGTTCTTAATTTATCCTTAGTAAGATTAGTTAGTTGGGTCTATGCTCCCATTACCTGTATGTCACACATTGTTCGTATAAGATAAAAAAAAGATATTATGTACCTATGTCTTGGTAAAACAGCGACGAGAATCCGAAAAATCGATGATCATGTACTGTTCCGATAATAATTCAACCAGATATAAAATATTTAAAAGTTTTTAGTATTATTATTTAAAAAAAATCTAATACATATACTACGTATATTCGCCTATTATTATTATATTCGTCTTTGATACCAAATTACCAAACAATATTTTTATTTTTATATTATTGTCATTTATCTTCGGCCACTTCAAATGAGTTACCTATACTACAAAGCAAAATAGTTTAACCTACAGTATGTTTTTCTAGAAAACTCGTCTAGACGGTACTTTGAAGCGGAATTTTTTCTTTTTTTCCGACGGAGTTTCTTCCTAAAAGCATTTCAACAGATCACCGTCTAGAAACGTTTTTGATTAGATTATTACGCAAGCTTTTACATCTAACTGGTTAAGCATGCAATAAGTACATTTATTATGTCTGCGTATAACGTTTTCCATTCTACGCCAAACAAATTAAAATAATTTACTTTATCAAATTAATTTTACGACTATTCTGATTAAACATAGAAGGTTGATAATGCATACGCGTAAACATTAGAGAGTTTCTTATTTTTGAGGTACATGTCTTATGTCCTAACATTTTTAGGATTTAGTGGGGACATTTAAAGGAAACTTTATTAAAATTAATTTTTTCTATGTAAATAATACTTCAACATAATGTAATGAATGAGTAACATAAATACAACTGACAAAAATAAACTACAAGTATCAACAATAACAGTAGACATTTTGATATATTTAAAACAATTTAAAACCTACCAATATATTTTTGAACAATAATTTTCACAGAGATTCATATACCTAATATTGTACTATATTCATAATAATATAATACTTTGAGTCTGTAAATATTTTACTTTTTTGTGAGCCTAAAAAAAAACAGTATTCAGCGTCTGGTTTTTGTTTTCGGCGTTGCCGTGTCAGTATTATATTATTATTATAATAACTCAAACGCAGTATTTCATCAGGCGACGATGAAAATAATAGCCCGGTAAGTTTGGAAATCATTAACTTGTTATGGGCATCACGGGTTACATTTACAGCGTATATACCGTCATAATAATATTTGAGGGCTTGGCGGGGTAGACAACCGACCACTTGTCGCAACACCGATGACGACACGCATAATGTGCCGATATTAATTAAAACAGATTAATATGTGCGCCGCAGGTTTGTGATGGTATGGACCACGACGACGACGGGACCTATATAGTTACCGTCTGCAAGGATAACAAGCGTATATTATAGGTGGTTTTCAAAAGTTTCCTCGTCCTCGAGCCGTACAATATAAATTATACTATACCGACCTATACCCGTGTAACATTATGTATAACGATCTCGTCGGTTTTAATAATAGATGAATATTACCGGTTTAGCAATTAACTGCTCGGCCCAAGACGACTACGTGTCCTTACACCCACGTGATTATACTATACACCCATAATTATGGTGAAGGTATACCCTAGGGGACAGAAACCTTAACGATTATTAATTCTGTCCCGGTTCGGTTCTGAGAAAAACAAACATTTCTGAATAATAGTGCTACAAGACGTCCTGATATCGACTTCAGTCAGTTAGTATCGATTATCAACTATAATAGGTGTCCCTCTATTTTTTGAGATCATAAAATGATTTGCTTACCTAACTCTTTATTTATTCAATTTTTTCGTACCCAAATAATCCTTAATCTTCTAGATTTTTTAATATTATGTAATGTTTGTAGTGCTGGTTGTATACATTGCTATAATAACTCATTATATTATATAATACACCGGTAAGTGCATATAAATTATGTTTAATCTAAGCTCATAAACAAGTTGTTCTTATTTTTGGTACCAGTAGTAGGCAGACATATTATTACTGTATTGTTACCGATTATCAGCTCTCACGTGATTGTTTATTACCATTTAAACAATTAATCTGTTACGTTGCGGTCCTTTTTTTTCAGTCAAATTTTGTGATTTCAAATAAATACAAAGTCCTCAAAATGGTTTAAAATTGATAAACGAAACATTTGCTGTCAGATCTAGTTGAACGTTGATTAAGGAGATCCGATCACTGCTCTTTTTTCTACCAAAATGTATCTAAATCATGTCGATTGTAACAATACTATACTAGTAGGTAATCAGATAAACTTTTAAAAACCTATTTGAATTCGACTTGCAGCCTGCAGGTTACTGTTACTTACGATTATTGCACATTTTTTTAATTTGAATTCTTAAACCTTTTTAAATGTCAATAATGAATTGAACTCATAATATTAATTTTACAATGTAAGAAAAAGGTATTCAAATTTCATAACTAGGTAATTTAAATTAAATTTTAGAAATTCAAAAACTATATTATTCAATACGATTGGCTTACTGTAAAAATAATATTATTCGTTTAGCTTGAAATAGCGCATGTGCGTATGGAAGTGTTTACCTCCCCTAATCAGTCACATTAATGATAATGTTTACACCCCCCCCCCACACATACACACACACATATAAAAATCCCCTTAAAATATATTTAGGTACTCAAATCATTAAAAGTAGTCATTATATGACGGTATACAATCTTGTTCAGAGGTAGTCTTTATTTGAGTTTTTTTTATTTTATTAGATACAAAGCTATGTTATTTTTATAGTTTTGAAATAGTATTTTTTATTTATATACTAATAGTTTAGATGAGCGTTATATTTCTTTGCAGTTCTCCACAATTCCTTCACATCATTCTCAGTCATTGTGAAATCGGTTACAAACAATAATAGCTAATGGACAATGGACATAATATTATTTTATTTTCATATATTGTTTACAATATTTTTTTTACCATGTCCTGCGGTCGCGCTCGTTATACTTTGGTTTAACGGCGGTCGGTGACCTATATAAGATCCCGAGAATACAAATTACTTTATCGCTAAACCGTTGACAACTTCGTTCACGAGTATTTAAAATTGTATGACAACATTTTTAGACGTTCTATCTAAATCACAAATATCGATCGATGTAACCAGCGTGACGGGTTGAATGTGCATTATTCTGCGTACTTCTGTAGACATAACACGTAGAACTGTGATAAACGCGTATGTACTATGTACAGTATATACCTACATAATATGTAAACATCGTGGTCCAAGAATACTTGACAATTTTTTTCCTTCTCGACGGTGCGACGTGGTGAAACACACAGAGGGATTATTTTATATAGTGTGCATATGTACGCCGTAGATATATACAATATATAATACTATACTGCGAACGAGGTTAAACTCAAAGTTTTAAAAAAGGAACAATTTTTTTTGTTTTCAGACTGCGAACATGCGCCTCAATTACCACCGACACTCGAGATTTAAAACATGGTACCCGATACACATGTTCATAATATTATACACATATATATCAATGTATAAGAATAGGTCTATTAATGCAAGCGGAGGCCCTTTGCTGAAGTGTTCGCCGGTCGTTGAAAATAATATAACACACTCGGAAGGATTCGATGTGAAACGGATCGTCCGCGATTTCTGATTAAGCGGTGTATTCATTATATCGTTTCTCTACATATTATCAATATGTATGATATTATTATCACTGAAAAATCGACGAAAATCGATAAGAAATCAAACGTCGTGGTGGAAACTTACACTATTATTATTATTATTATAAGTTCTGATTCAGAACCGATCGACATCGACGAAAAAATATATAATATAGGTAACGTCGTACATAATAATATAGGTACCAGTAACACTGAAACACCTTGAATACTGGTTTTAGAAAACTGCTGGAAATGAACATAAAAATCCAACCAGGACATTTTAGGAGAAGGACATAGAGCTTGTGTTATATTATTTTACCCTCATATATCTAGTATGTATTTTTTCTTAGCACTAATTTAGTTGACAAGACCGTTATTGTGCGACCACATATGTTCCCTCGAAAGTTGAACATGAATCGTATAACTGCTTGAATAAGATATAATGAAGTTCGTGATTAATGAAAATTACCTCCTATTGTATTAAAGATTTAAGAGCTTATCAATGAGAGGGTGTATCGGTTAAACAAATTAGGGTATTATTTTGATCAGTTTTCATATTATATAGGTATACATAGTTTCTCCTCTATTTATGATTGCCGATTGTAAATCACTGAATCATATGGTACCATTTATACTCAAGTCATTTTTGGAATCATCCACTTGTTTAAAAAATATTTTTTGGAAAATTAAATAAAGAACCTAAACTTGATCTCCTCGGTTTATCAGATGTGGGGGATTTTAATATAATATTTTTCATTTTAAACCTACGTATTATTATACAAGTATTTACAAAATTCACTTGCTGAAATTGAACGAAACTTTTCAGTCTGAGAATATTTAAATAGTTGTTTAAAATATTCACCTTCTTCGAAATAATTTAAACTTATTATACTTATATCTGAAAAAAATATTATTTAATTTATCAGATTTTAATATAGAAATGTTTTTGGGTAGGATACAACTTTTTTATTTTAAACGATCTTGTGTAACTCTTTGTTCATTGCCACAGAAACATAGGTAGGTATATTAATATTCTTAATTTATTAAATTCCTAACAAAATGTACGATGCTACTAGATATTTTACCACTGCACTATACTCATACAAAATATATCTATGATTCATAATATTTCTTTGCAGAGGAAAAATATCTAGTACCATGCAGCATTTTTTTTCTCACCGATTTTGCGTTACGCTTTGTTTATTATAAGTTTAGTATCAAACGCTGGCTAAAGAGTACAGACGACAATGCTACAGTATACGTTTAAATTCGATGGTATTCACTATCTAAGAATTCAAACAAACGGTCTAGCGTTTTTAATATGAAAATTGATCGCATATACTTATAGGAATTACACTGTTATTCGCAGCAGCGTTCAACGATGATAATATCAGATCATTCTATAAAAAATAAATATATTATGAAATCTCACAATTTCAGTAGCTCAGTGGAGTGTTGTATGAGGATATCGGAAATCAGGTGAGCCAACCAGAAACCAAGACCAAAGTCGAATTTCTCTGGATTTAGTTAAATAGTATAATATTATGTTAGAACGAATGTAAGAAATAATAATAATGAAAACCATATGAGATGATAATTTAAAACAAACTGCTGGGTCAAAACACGAAGTTAAAAACGAAGGAAACTCTCATATCATGGCATACAAATACATCGTTATGAAATAAATAAAATAGTAATACACAATTGGAAATGACCAGACGACGTATCCACAAAACAGGTACAAAATATGATTGTAGAATAGTAATAATAACCATAATAGTATACAAATGTAATAAAATGTCTCATGCAAATGAGTATCGGGTCATGCCCGGCCATGGCATAAGAATAAATATAATATACCTATGTTACAAAAGTTTCTTATGAACTGCTGCGGCACGCCTGGGGCTACCACTCACTCATGATCGTTGTATTAATATTGATAACGCATATTCAAAATGGAATATAAAATAAGGTTATTGCATCGAAAAAAAAATGAACATCAGCCAAGGTGTTCAAAAATGGACATACCTACGTATAGGTAAATAAATAATAAATATATATTACCTACTCCGACGCATCATCCCCGAACAATCACCGATTCTATACGGTAATATTCGTAATGCACACCATTTTGTTTTTATCAAATTTAATTTTAACATTAAATAATAGTTTTTTAGGTGCTGGGTCGTCGTTGGAATTACAATCGTAACGCGATTTCAGATTTTCTTAGATAATTTTTTATAAGGTTTAGAAAATTAAGTTTAAAAGAATTGAAGTATATTTATTTTTTTGTAATTTATAGTTATATAACATATTTCAAACTCATTTTCTTATACTCTCAATTCAGAAACAAAATTATGGCGATATTTCTTGTTTTTATACAAATGCCAACCTTTTAGGTTGTAAATATTTAGGTACTTGTAACGAAAATCTTTCGTTTTTTTTAAAAAAAAAATGCATGCTTTAAAGAACATTTCTTCATCTGTTTCAATAGTTCTATGTATCTATTAATAAATTAAGTTTCTTCGATGATATTATTTTTTATTTATTTTTTTTTCTTAAACTTTAGCCCGGCAACTATTGCCATTAGCTATTGTTAGGGATTATGGACTGTAGTTAGTAAGGTTGGTACGGTAAGGTTGTTACGGTAGGTAAGTGTATATTATGACGTGTGGCACCCATCCGGGAACTAGTAACAGCGGACATTACTTACTCTCAGTCACATTTCGTGACTGATAGCGATATGCCAAACCACAGATGATAATATTATTGTTTTATATTTTACAGTAGGTATATTATAAAATAATAAATATTATAATGTATAGGTACTTTTATGTACTTCTACATAATATATTACCACTTACCAGTCAGTATTCTCAGTGATAGTTTTGGTATAGTTCATGATGCACCCTCGAGACCTATTGGAAATTGAGTAAAATTTCAAACCAAGTTTTAATAACTACGATTGGTTCATGTTCTGTTTGATGTGGGTAAACAATAAAGAAGTAAAGAGATTTAATTTGTTCGATATGAATTAATTTTCGATGTCTGCGATTTAAATATGTGGACATTACAATAATAGCTATATACACGAATCTAATATAATATTATTACGTGCACCAATTATAATAGACGATATTTTATTACAGGAGAATTAATTTTTTATCATTTGCCTCAAAATTGGTCACGACAGTCTTATAAAATAATGACATACATGTCGTATATTCGTGGAACAAATTTGCTCTACGATTATAAACTGGTTTATTCTTAAGCCCTTTTATTGTTTTGGTATATTCCAGTGTAACCATGATTATTTATCACGTGGAATTTTACCTCTCCAGGTAAATTATTTCTAGTGAAATTTCAACCTGGTATATTTACCAAGTGTCAACCTTTCAATCGATATAATTTGTACATTTTTTTCTTTTTGTATATTCTGCCAATTATCAAATTACTGTAGTTAAGTAGCTAACGATAATAATATTAATGTCCATCATATTTAATAATAATAACTATAATGGTATTATTATATTATTATTTTATACAACGATGCCACTTTACAATATTATTGTTTACTTCTAATTTTTATAGAATAATAATAAATTGTAATACATTATTATATGAATTTGGTTTTAAAATATTGGCATAAAAAAAATAAATGGTTTCAGTGATTATACTTAGGTACTATCAGGGCACCACAGGCTGATTTCAGTCGTTAGCCGGGTGGGCGGTAGAAATAATAATGAACGTGTAAGATGTCTGACAAAAAGACGCAAAAGGATATTATTATACTTTAAAAATAAAAATAATACACACGGCTATGAGGGTGAATAAAAATATGAGGTTGGGGGAGGGTCCTTTGTATCGAGGATAAATACGAAACGGGAAATAATTACGCGACGAGCGCCGCAGGGCGTTATCACTGAAAACCAGATTTAGGCGAAGAAGACGTCTCGACGAAGATGTAGAGTGTTCATCTTACCATTCAACCTATTATCCCACCCAGCACCCTCGACGAATGAGCTCTGGTCTTTTGCTCAACAGTGTGTGTTGCCACCAATGTCTAGCTGTGTATACCTGGCTAAACGTAATACGTGAACAATCAAATCCCAACTCAGACGAATGTTATTATGTGTAAACGCGTTTATGGTTCGTGAACCTATAATAATAAAAATAATAATAGTAATAGTATAAAATATGACAAGGACGACTACGTGGCAAGACGAACGCTTAGAGGGTAATTATGTCGACTTCAATATTATAGCCAGTGCATATTAAACAATTTTTCGTTTAAAACCTAGAATTTGTTTACCCAATGATTGCGGTCAAACATCATAGAGTCCACCAATCGTCTGTGCTATAATATACTGCGCGTTTATACGAACAATGATTAGAACACATATACCGATTATTACTTTATCATTAGTTATTACCTAGCGATAGATAAGTTCGACAATAAATTTGCCTTCATTGTGATTACAACAGTTATGGATTACGAAATAACAAATATTTTCGTCGAGGTAAAATGTGTATTTCAATTAAAAATTTTAAAATTTCAAAATAATAGAGAGTGTGGTGATTTTTCTCATTTCGTCGTACAAATAAAAAATTTAAATCGATGACTATCGCAAATACTACGTGTACAAAAATTATCATTAGTCTTTAAAACGAACATAATAATAGTGAATATTCTGTGAACAAAGTACCAACATGAAATTGATATAATTTGAAGTTCTTTTAAGAGAAATTCCGATGAAGATAATTCGTACAAAAACTGTTCGACGAGATTTACTATTAAGACCAGATTACCATTATATTATGGTGATATTCATAATCCAAAGTCAATATAATATAAGTGGGAAGAAAAATATGTGTGTACTTATAAGTTATAGTTTCTGAGCGCAAGCGAGTCGTACTAACTTACAGGAAAAGTTTTTACAACACCTAAGAATTCAATACTTTAAGACAGTGCGCAGTAGAAATGTTAATTTATTCATTCAACTTGATAATAATATTAGCTGTGAATTGGTCTGTTGAACGATTGGGATATCTACACGTGGATGTACGGCGTGCACTTGTTCGTTAACTATTTGAATGGATATAAAATACGTCTAACGGAATCAGGAGGGGAGGGGCTAATTTGATCACTACTGGCGAGTGTACTAGTAGGTGTCTCTGGACACACTCGTATTATTGTAGCAGTCGCATCGATTTAATATTCTGAATTGGTCGCCGGAACAACAACACAACGAACACGCTAGGTCCCGGATATCCTCCCCGAAATGTATATAATATCTCGAGCATTCCTTCGTTTTTACCGCCACCGCTTATCGTCCGCTTGCGTATGGCACACACGTATTTATGTACATGCTAATGATATGCGGCGTGCATTTTCGACGACGAAAAGTTTGACCACGTTTTGTGCGACGAGGGTTTGCACTGTATAGGTGTCAATATTATAGGTACTATACAAGCTTTACCCCTACTCTCGCACACAATAATAACATGTTTCCCTAGAGATAAGACCTGCAGCCGTTTGAAACCCGAAGAGACGCATCGAAATTTGCCCTATGACCCGCCTTTATTACACGATCCCGCCGAGTTATCCGAAACCGGTGGAATACAAAAAAAGATAGGAAATTAATGTAAATTGTATAGAGGAGGGAGGTAGTCGCGATGCTACATATTGTGTGACTGTGTGAGTACAATGATCAATCGGCGTAAAATAAGGGTGCTTGTTCTAAAACTGCGTGGTACTTCTACTAAGCATCCCCCAGCACTCATCGCAGTGATTACAGGGGCCGGTACGGTACTGCACTTAACCACCGTACACGAGTCACTTGTTGATACTTGATAATACGGACTTGTAAAGCGATCGAGAGTAGATGATAATAATATACAGAGCGATCCGAAAGCACTTGATTACCTTAGTTCTTACTGGTTTTAATATGAAAGTTTCCGCGTAGTTAGTCGTTTGTGTGTTGCAATTTATATTATTATGTATACAATTATCGCTTGCACTGCATTTTTTCCATACAATATTATACCATCTTAGTATGGCGTGAGTTACTGATTTGGTAAAATGTATTTTAATCATTATTGATTGGCCTTTAACTATCTGCACACAGACGATGAATATATTATCTCTCTGAAGTCTGCATGTTTTGTGTAACGCATCAATAGTGATTGTAAATATCATAAAGTATAATTTAGGTATATCATTTAAAAATATTTCCGCTTACAACGATTATATGAACTTATTTTGATGAAATATGTATTATAATTTGGATTAAACAAGATGAATACAGAAGAATCAGTTGTAAATGCCAGTAAAACACTAAAATAATATAATCATAATATCAAAAATAAAAACAATGGAAACTTTAAATTATGACTAAATGTATTATTTACCTATTAATAATATGCATAGGCGTATCCTTCATGGCGAGGAAAATTTAAAAATTTTAATTTTTTCATACTACATCTTTATATGCGCCTACCTAATATTTGTGATTCTTTAATACTTATAATGGCATTACGTAATATTACACGTACGATATTCATGTAAAAATCAGAAGTTTGTATCACCGCAAAAAACTTCTTAAGTAGTTTAAAAAATGTCAAGAATTTGAAAATATGGTCAAAATAAGTACATATTATATGGTATAATATAATATATAGATTTAATAAATCCAACACTCTGATTTTGAATAAGTGCATTATTGAAGAAGATAAAGGGGGTGAGCATTCTTGGTGAATCACTCTGTACCTAAATCTATAGTATATAATATATAATATTATGTTATATTATTATTATTATATTATGGCTCTTATTATTGTTGGCCACCCGTTTCTTTTGTCATTCAAACTAAAACTCGTTACGGTAATTCCGAGCGAGCATTTAAAGCGCTCGGAAACGAATCGTTCGCTGCGTTCGCCGTTATTACCCACTGTGAATGGGAAATGCCATTCATCCGTGACGGGGAGAAATCTTTTGAAACTCGTCCACGGAGCAGTGTTCTGAGATATTCGACAAAAGATAGAAAAAAGTCCATCGCGTTAAGAAAATAATACATCAAATCCCATGGCGATCATCAAAATCGCATTTGGAGTTTCGCTGCAGAGCGTTATAATAATATAGGTATACATAATATAATATTATAGAATCTATACTGTAATCGAATACGGTAGTTGTTTGAATACCCTATATTATATTATTATCATACATTAGGAAATCTGTATACAATCATATGAATTATATATTATATTAGGTATATAGTGAACGGAATAATTAGTTAAACACGAGGGTGGATAGTCGATAATATAATTATCGCACGTGAATGCGACCGTCGCGGTACATATTATTATACAAAAATATATTGTACGTACAGCCTATTGTAGAGTGATTCACCTTGCATGTGTATGTTTCTTTGAAAATTACATTTATTCAAGTTTTTATTTTCTTAACTTTTACGTGTACCCTTAAGAATACAATATTATTTTAAGATACTTAGATATTTGTACTACCTATTTGATGAATTTCGTGTAGTAACAATACAAATTTCTTTAAGACTTGTTTATCAGTATATTATGTCTAATGGCTGGCGTGCCACGCCGAAAATGCTGCCATGACGTCAACGTATTGAGGCCGGGAGCGTAAAATTTTACATTATTGTATTTTTATTAGTGTTTTGAATATTATATTGGAAATAAAACCAATATTGGTCGATAGTTGTTCGACAATGTCGGCAGACGGGAATTACTGGTATTTGTAATATTTTATGTCATAACTATTCGCATAATTATATTAATAACTTATTACTATCTATGTCTAGTAAATTCAGTAGCCAAGAGACATATACAAATGTATCTGGTGCAGTATGGGTATTCAAATTTTTTGAGTTTTTAAAATTATAATCACCATTTTTACTTTAAATTGTGCGACGTTATACTCTCTACGCTAGTGTACGTCCAGCGGCCGACCGTTCAGTAAGGAATAAGGTCACTAGGGTCGCAAGGACATAGTGACAGAGCACTAAGGATTTTTGTATATACATTTTTTTTTTATAGATATATACCTAGGGTCGTAGGAGTTCTAAAATGAGTATAAATATTATGTTACACGATTATAATAGTGTGATAAATAAAAAAAACAAAATATGATACCAGTATACTACCATATTTTGTTATTAATCTTATCATTCAGCCTAATCAGACCGTTCAGTGGTAAATAAACAATAATAAATAATAACCATAGGCCGAGGACGCAGCTAGACATAAACGTCGATTACAATAATAATATCATAGCTGGATAAGCTCGTAGTAAATATTGTGCGGTGGCAAAAAATAATAGTAATTAAAATGGGGTTTTGTATACAATAATACTAATAATGTTAGTAATACCGGTGTGACGGGAAAACTATACTTCCAGATAATTATACTCCCCTTCCCCCTGGCCTATTAATTATATCGTGCCATATGGGCAGAAAAATGTAATGAATATGGTTACCACCTTGTTAGTTTAATTTATAATATTATGTTTGTGGCGACCGACCGCCACAGCATTACTCTGCAGGCAGCAGTCGACGCCGAGGGACAGAGTTTCCGAGTGACTACTCCATGGTTTTGTTGGTGACTTCAAAAAGAAAAAAAGATAAGTAATAAAAAAAAAGACATGTTAGTCCTTATGCTGTGTTATATTATGATACAGGCAGGAAAAAAATGAGAAGAGAGCGAGTTACGAAAAACACTAAATGATAACGACTGAGGTTTAATATTGACTGTTTTGTGCATTATTTATTAGAGCAATAATGACACATGAAGCTAGTATATAGCTATATTTTATTAAAGTGTCGCATTACAGTGTTGTAGTGTATGGTTTTTTTTTTCAAATATTGATATAATTAAATAAAAATTTGAATGAGCATTACTTTAGTTATTAACAATATTGTAATTTATGAATATAAAAACATTTCATAAATTGTAAACATTTTTTAAATATAATTATAGCTAGAGTAAAGAAACTATTAGTTATACTTATATTTGATATTTTATGCACAATCATTATTAAGAATATTTATCCTTAGTCTTAACATAATTATTATATTTGAATAACTCAGAAACCATTTACAATTTTGAGTTGGATAACGTTGAGTGAAATGCGTCTCCTTTAGGGCATGTTGTACTTTGCAGATAAATATTTATTATTCATATTGTGATGTTTTCGATTTTATGAAAAAGAACAATTATATATAGGTAGATATGCTTGAGCAGAAAATCTAATTTAAACTCGTCTAGGATAAATATTAAAGTTCGGTGCAAGTTTAGAAAGTAAAACGTTATAAAATTAATTAAATAGCAACTCCGCCACAACAGTGTAAAACTTTGCAGGGATAGTGTTTTCACTAATTGTAATGTTATTTAATATTTTACAGTTAAGATAAAATCTATATCCGTGATTGGGAGTTTCTTGAAATTTGGGACAGATTGGCAAGTATTAATCTCTTCTGGTCGAAAACATGCACTCTTTATTTTTTTTTTCATTTTAAATCAGATTACTAAATTGGTTAGAGAAAAATACTGTAAAAGTTTGATTTTATGATTATTATATTATATAACTGGAAATACTTTAATGTGATGCGTTACCGGGTGTAGATCTTAGGACGTAGCCCAATTGGCTCCAGTCTTTCCCAAACGGCTTAGGTTTTTTACAACACAAATTCTTTCCCACTTCATACAGACTTCTAACTTGGGACTGTCTCAAAAGAGGTGTGGTTAAAAATGTGTTGGTGTATTTTTAAGGTTATATTCTAAATAAAATATAAAATTTGTATAAAATATCATATATTGTGAATCGTTTAATTTTTATTAAAATAATATTACATTTTAGGGTTAAAAAATAGAAAAAACCGTAAAAAAATGTATGTTCATGTAAAAACTAAAAATATAATTGAAATCATACATTGGGTAAATTTTTAGAGTACCTACAATTTTCTTATCTTATCCATAGTTAGGTTAGGTTATTTCAATCAATGCAAATTCGTTAATAATATTTCAAATGAGCCCCTGTTTTTTACGATTTAGGTGTGTTTATAATTCATATATATATTTTTTTGATTTTAATTTAAATTATACAACGGTATACCGGTACATCGACCTTATATCTGTATACCGGTATTATCGTCATTAGTTTGTAAATTTAAATTTTCGTAATACGTTTTTCAACGGGAGTCGTTTGGGAATAAGCAAACAATGGACGGGAACCGTTTGGGATGAGCCGGTAACAACATCTCACTCGGAGTATCTCGTCCTATACACAACCCTATTAAACATTAATCGCTTATAAATTATATGTTCAATATTTGATAGTGATCATCTAAAACTTAAAATGGTAAATAGATGGCAGATCATCTAAAGGTTGTTAGCAGTTCAAAATTTGTTAATTATGTATGGAGAAATCATCGAAAAAAAAAATAGGATAACTATAACTTTAAACTTTATCTGTGTCAAAGTGTTTTAATTTTTTTGATAAAACTAAACAATAGTTTTTAACAATTAAATGAAAAAAAAAAACAAAAAATAACCTAATGTTCTCAAACCGATGACTTTAAATGTATTTATGCTATACAAATAATGAAAACACTGCGCGACGCCGATAAAGTTCTTACATACAGGAAATATTTCCTACGTTTCGGAATGTTGATAATTCTACTATAAATACAGAGTGATTAAAATTGTCTAGTGAAAAACAGTTTTTGCTGTGTAAATTTGTGAAACTTATATATTTTGTAAATGTATATATTTTTTTAACTGATCTATCTAATGGCACGCTTATTGTATGCGATGATATAAAATCGGTTACCTGGTGAGGTGAGAACTGTTCTCTCCGCTCGTCACCACGTGCTACCCTCTCTCTGCCTATAATATTAAACACATCCCTCTCTATACACTATATGCTCACCACTTTAAGTTGTGTGTATCGGTGTATCGTTTCCTCTTTACTATACATTCTCACGACTCACCGCTTTACTTGTGTATATATCGGCATATCGGAGTAAATTTAAAAAAAAAACAACAGAGAGTTGTTTCTAGCTGGACCTCATATTATCTATTAATACGTCACTTAAGTGTTCATTAATTTGTTAATTTTAAATATGAGTGGCAGTGAAAATATAAAATATTACAACTAAAACCTACACCGTGTCTTGTAAGTTGTAAACAATGTACCGAAAGGATAAAAAAAAATAACGATTATAAAATATAGTTCTGTGTTTTTTCCAAACAGTGTGTGTGTCAACAGTGTTGTTGTCACAAACCTCTGTTGAATGTCTGCATGATCTTTTGTATAATTTATTATATTGACGTTGGTTTTCTAGAAGATACCAAGCAACTTCTTGACTTTTAATCAAGTTTAGTGAAAGCTCATTAAAAAAATTATATTCCTTAAACATTAATTTCGATGTGAAACTGCTGTATAACTGCTCATTATTTTTTTAAGGATACTTTATTATTTTGCAGAAGCAGACATGTGACAAGTCCCTCTCTTACCCTTCCTCTTTAATTGGCACGCATGGGTGTGATGTATACCTAAGTATTTCGTTTTTTAGGTTTAAGTTTTTTTTATTACCAAACACTTCTCGACCTTTGAATAGGTATTAAAGTAGGTATTTTTAAGCTATGCAGTACTTATTTTAAATACATTTATATAATATATCCAATATCCATATTAAACTCCTAAAAGAATATATTACCTATTGGAAAATTATAACTATATACAATATTCATATTTTAACGTATAAGGATATTATTATGAACCTAAAACTAATTGAAGAATATAGTAAGTAAAGGTTAATAGTAACAACAAATTATTAGGGCATAATTCACACTACATAATACTATTTACCTATATATTATTATAATTTCAGAAAGTTCAAAACATTAATTGCACATTTGCACAACTTTTACGAACAAACTGTGGTTAGATAATATAAGTTTTAAATTTTATTTTTTAGCTGACTATGTATTATACCTATAGGTACTTTCTATTTAGGTACTTAGAAATATATTATACCTACATGTGTGTATACCTACGTGTTATATTATAACGTATTATTATATCTTATAAATAATAGGTATCTATTATGAAATATAGTTTTTAATTTATTCTAATTATTAAAAAAAAAAATGTACGTTATATCTTAAAACAAAATACAATATAAAGTTGATTCCAGCATATTAACCACGCAACATATTATATAGTTTAATTTTCAGTTTGATAATTATAGATTATGATTTATGATTATTATATAGATCATTATCGTAACAATATGTATTTACTAGGCACTTTTAGTCAATTTACTATATAGTATGTCGAAGAGAAAAGGAAGACTGTAAGCGAATTTCAAATGTATGCATTTTACATATTGGGATTGATTTTTGTCACGCGTTCCCAGACACGGAGTTGAAAATATTATGTTCGAAAGATAATGTGAATTTGGAATGCAAGCTTTGTAAAGGCTTGAAGTCGCACAAAAATGTATTGGGAATAACTATTAGAGGTTAGAAGTGCAATATGTATTAAGGATGGAGCTGATATTGACGGTTTAGAATTTCAAAATGCAAAGGTAAATTAATTATAACAATATAGGGCAGTATAATATAATGATAGTTCGATGCACATAATAAAATTTAGCGGCATCAACGATGTGACACGATGTGATAGCGGGGGGTCGCCATAATTGTGTTTCTGAATTGAGAGCATGGGAAAATGAGTTTGAAATATGTTCGGCAAACCATCTCGGCTCTTCCGTGGTATCAGATTCCGGAGTTGTGGTGATATTGTAGTAATAACCTTCAGCACACTCGATTTTCCTTCGTCCGCGGAAATGTAATTTCCAGGAGAATTGAGTGTCGATTCACCAGTATTCACCAGAAAGAAGACGCCAGCCTTTGACAGTAGGTAGTCAAAGTTGTGCAGACAGTGAGAGTTTACAGGAATCGGTAATTTTGCCAAAATAAAAACAAGATATATTTACGTTCCTATTTTAGGCGGACGTATTTTAGCTTTATCTCCATGTAAAATGTAAAGTTAACGATTTTGCATATCGACGAATTTCATTTGGAATTCAAAATAAATAAGACATACTTATTCGATTCGAGACATACCATTTTAAATATAGAATTATATTTGCATATTTTAGACGTTAGTGTACATAAATACATATAACTTTTTTTTACTGAATTTTTGTTTGAATTTTATATCAGAGATACTGAGGTATTTGTATATGATATTTTGGTACATAAAGTTTGTTTTCGATAGATAATTCAAGAAAATAATTTGTTTTTGATTCTTATTTTTCATAACATGTATTTATTTACAATTTGTTTAAATATACATTTTTAATATAATGTACGAAAATGATTGATGTGTTTACCCTAAAACTTCGAGTAGTTATCTAGTAGCTATTGTGACTTAGTTTTGTATAATATTGTAGCAAATACTTACTGTAATTTGTGACAGTATTAGTTTTAGTGTATAAAAAATGAATATTTCAAGTTTTTTGGTGCATTAAATTCAGAGTCCTGTTAATGATTTAATAAATTCTATTTCTCTATTTATGTTCTTTAAATAACCAAATACTAATATTTATCGGATATATAGGCGTAAGGAGAAGAGTTCTACACTTCTACATGTTATGTCCAAAACTCTAAACAGAAAATAATCAATATTATGATAAGCCATATTACAATTATTATAATACCATCTGTATTAACTCGTCTTCTAAACTTTTCTGACTTCTCGACTTCATATACTTCCTATGGGTATAACCATCAATTCCACCCTTTTTCACCATGTAATTATATTATGTGTATAGTCACTGTTTATAAAGTTATAGTATTCAATTTATATGCACATGGTCTTAAGTTTTCAATTAGTATAACACATATTCAACGTGTACCTGAATTTGCTGATTCAATGATTTTCAGACCGTCAATCAATTTAATTAAAGAATTAAATAAAATGTAAAACAAAATAAGGTGAATTAATATTAATGTGCAAGTTTTTAATGTTGTATGACGTATAAAAGATGGAAACACAAAGAATCACTGTGTATTTGTTAGGGGAGGGGATGGAGAAGTGTTATATAATATATAGTATTTAACTATTTGCCACTTATTTGAATAAACACGAGTAAAGTAGTTAAACGTATAATATATGCATTTTAAGTACCTACAAAAATAAGAAATATTATCATCAAAATCTCGTGAGTGCTAAATGATTTGTAAATATGAAAAATAGAAAATTATTCTTTATTATATTTTTTTAGCATCATCACTTAAAAATATCTAAAATGTCTATACTAATTTTTAAATATTATACATATAATCTATAATTTTTTTCAGTCCAATCCATTATGGCAGTGAACTCTAGAAAAAGTTGTTCCAGCATATTATTAAGGATGTGATCAAATTGGAAATTATAGTCAATTAAAAAGTATTTACTTTACTCATCGTCTGCAAATAAATGTAGTTAAGTCAAATAATAGGCAGAAACACAATATAATCATAATATTATTATAACCTTGGGCCAATATCATAATAGGTATATTAATACTACGATGTTTCTCGAGCGGAGAGCTTTTGAGAAGAATAGATTCGGTACATTATTGTAATAGTTATATAAATGTACAAATTAAAATTAACGATTTCTTTGTGGGAGTAATAATATCCTTTGTCTTTTTTTTCGACAACGTTCAATTCAAGTTTTTGTTTTAATATAATATTGTCTGACTCTAATGATTGTATCCACCCACCTTATTGCAGTATATAAATTAACAATCAGACGTGGCGTTTTGTTTATAAAACGGAACACTATTTAAGACGGTAAACATTTTTTTTTTTTAAATTCGTACTTTAACTTAGGCGGGAAATAACAACGAACAAACCAGGTTAAGTCAATCGTCTGTATAATATTATTTAGATGTCGAGTGTACCTCGTCATTGAGTACTGAGTAGATCAATGTAATGGATGTGTTACATTTTAATTCGATTGTAAATCATTGTATAAGTACGATGAAAAACGATACCGGATACGGTTAGATTAGTTAGCCTCGGGCATAAGGTTGTACCTGATGAACTAATTTTTGTAAAAAAAAAAATCGAGTAATATAATATAGGTAAGATTAGATTAAGAGCTAATCATATTGATTATAGAGGCCTGGTGTATCATTCATAGAAAAAAGACTAATAAAATTGGAAACTGAAAATGTTCCTAAACAGTTCAATACAAATCAATATATTTTGAAAATTGTATCGTGTATAGAAAGTGCAAATGTAAACAACCATTTAAAATTTCATGTATATACGTTAATTTGTTTTAAAGTTACACCAAAAACCAAAATCGATTTTGCGCAAAAATTCCCGTTTTTCCTTAATTTTTATGTTGTTTTTCCCGGCGCTTTAGAAAACTATTGGGAATTTTGAATTTTAAATTTGACCTCCCGAATGCACCAACAATATTCACTTTTCCATCGAACAAGATACTGAAGTTGAAAATCGAAGCATTATTATTTCGACTACTCGTCGTGTACACAGATACAAAAAAAAAAAAAAAATAAAAAAAACACACTTCATTGTAAAATCAATACATTCACCGTTTCACTCAGAATCTAAAATAATAATATTAGTTCATTTCCATTTTCCTTCCAGTTGAAATGTATAATATAAACAGTAAACACAATTATAATCATAGGTAATTATATACAATGATTATTTATATTATATTTCATTTCTTATTTTTGGACATATTTTTAAAGTAAGCACAATAAAACTGGCTCTAAATTAAACTAATGCTTAAGAGAACGTGTGACAATTCAATTAAAAAATAAAATATCTTAAAAATCCAACGAGAGAACACGGATAAAGTTCTTACCTAAAAGTTTGGTAATATGTTAATTTACTTTAATATAAAAACTGACAGCACACTATTGAAACTGGCGGACGAAAATTTGGTAAGACGGAGACAACACATTAGGGTACCGCGTCCTCTTAAATTTAGACGTAGATTAAAGTTGACTGATCGTCGATCATTGAGTCAGGAGATCTTCGCTTTTATACATAAAGATTTATAGATATTAATTTCTTATTAGCCAGTGCCGAAGATCTGACGTATAATAAAATAACTGTGTGAATAGGTTCATGGTATGAATGGCTTAAAACTAATACAAATATATAATACGTTGTGTATAGTAAATAATAATAAATACAATGGCAAAAGTTTCAATTGTCTAGCAATAGTATAGCATTTATTATATTCCAGCAAAACGAAAAATTTGTTTTTTCAGTTTTAAATGACTAATTTCTTAAAAACTTCATTTCCAATATCTAAAAAAAATTGATTAAATATTTTTAATATTTTTGAATTTCTGTAAGAAAATGTTATGAGAAACATTATAATACATTTCCAAGTATTTTGACTGAGCGTAAAATAAAATAAGAAAAACAAATCTAACATTTTAAATGGCTTTTTAGAGGACGCATGTGCTGTCACCGTGTTACAAGTGCATAACATAGCAAATTTACGATCAGCAGATCACGTTTAGCTCCGTTAGTTTAAAGACTAGAGTGAATAGACCTATTATAAAACTTGATGGTAAGAACATTATCTGTGTTTGTATGTTGGTTTTTTATGATAATTCAATTGTTTAGCAAGTTATGTGTGTATAATATAGTGTAAATTAAAAAAGCTCATAATACTCACTTAAAAAGTGAATAATTGTAATAAACCAACATTTGAACACACATAATTGTCTTACCATCAAGTTTCATAATAGGTCGATTCACTAACATTTTTAAACTAACGGAGCTAAAAGTTATTTGCTAAGCGTAATTTCGCTATGTTACGAACTTTTGAGACAACACATGCGGGTGTGGCGTCCTCTTAAGTAAAAATAGCTTAAAATTAGTCATAATATTTTGAAATGTCATTGTCCATTGAGTATAAAAAATATTTATTTCAACAAAAGTGGAATGTTTCAGGTTTTTAAGATTAATATTGTTTGAACAACAACGTAATAACAAAAATCGTTATTTTTGCTTGTCAATATCCAATGTCGAAAACATTTTTTCATTAATCACTCATAATAAAAGTTTCGTGTTAACAAACTTTTTTTGTATATTCTGATTAAAAAAAATGTGAGAAATTGGTTACCACTCTGTTGTATATTAAGTGTTGTGCGGCCGTGTGGGATACTGTAATGGATGAGTTAATTAATTTAATTCAATGATATGAAATCATTTCACACGAAAAACGATTTTGACCAAATATCAAGTCTGTCAGTCTTTATTCTAAAGTATATTCTATGATACAATTGATATTCAAGTAATTTATTTTAATATTAGTAAGTAAACAGTAGGTTGAATAATTTTAGTCCAAATCATTTTATTTAATACGATTTAAGAGTTTTAAGTACCACAAAGTACGAATAATACTTTAAAGTTAGTTATAACAAAATAACTAAAATCGTTATTCTTTGTTAAAATATTTAATTTCGTCCAAATTTGAAATTCAAATGTCTATAAAAATAACTGTTTATATATTTTTGAAGCTAAGTTTTAGTTTTCTTGAGAAACCTAATTTTCGATTTTGAATCTTTAGTTATAATAACTATTGATTTTTTAAATTTTAATTACAAAATAATTATCAAATTCTATTTGGCGAAGGCAATGATTGCAAATAAAAATATATAATATTGTCCCTATATAAGAAAGCAATTTGAAAAACAAACAATTAAAAGATATAATAACTTAAACCTTACACTTAGTTTGTACACCCGTCTACCTATATTTTAATGTTTAAATATCAATTACTGTAAGTAGGTTATTTAAAATAAAAATTATATCAAATAATTGAATTTCTACAAAAAAAAAAAAAAAACAATTATGAAAATGTAAATAAAATATAACGATACAAAACAAATAATGTAATAAACGTTGTGTCATGCAGTTTGCACCCTATACATGGAATACATTTTAGTATTGTTATTTGTTTCTATAGCATTACAACTAAATTTATAACATAAAAACGATTTGATTGCTTTGTTGACTATAATATTATAGACGATAATTATTTATTTAATAAATTTAATTAAGTGACAATAATAAATACACGATGGTTACGTTTTTACGTCTGGCATAATAGAAACCTAACATTTGTTAATGGTTTGATTCATAAATAAACTAAAATTATTGATAAATATGTATGCGTATAATAAACTTATAAATAATAAAATGCCAATGGCATAATACAATTTGATAAAAAAAAAAGAGATTTTTTTACATGTGTGGGCTAGGATAACGTTACGTCCCTTCGTGTTTTATTTATTAACATGTGAATAAGGGTTGTGGATATTTTTGATAATGACAAGCTAATTAGTGTCGTTGCTTTTTTTTGCTTTAGTAATACATTTGTGAAGAGAGGTAGAGACGTAGAGGGTGTCTTTTATGACTACGTAACCAAAAATATTAACATTTACCGAATTGTGATCCTTTGATAAACATTTTTCTCGGTAATAATTACCAGAAATAAATATCCTCAAACGAAACATCGTATTATAATATTATACTCTAATGGTTTTTTTTTTTCCATAAATATCTTCCAACCATCGTTTTTTCATTAAATATAATATACTTGTGATAAAAAGTTTATCAACGGAAATCGAAAAAGGCTGTTAATGTGACAGCTCGTCTGCGGCCGTCTCTGATTTAGTACGAATTTGCAAAACAATATTCCGTCAGACCGGGAAATTCTGTTGATCCGTATCACTGTTATGTTATCACAACGAACGAACGAACTAACTCAGTTTGGTTCCAAAATCTCAAAAAAAACGTCGGTGGCCGTCAGAAATTATATTTTGTTAATATATATTCGTGTTTGACGGACGGTTGTAATCGACTTATTATTATATGTTACTCAACGTTTTCGAGGGGAAACCCATATCCCCCGGTCTACACACCGAGTAGATTTAAATACGAATTATGTTTATGTTTCAAAACCAATGAGTATTAATTGTTTATAATACGTAATTACAGGTATAGGGACTATCTAAGATTACGAGGTTTTCGTTTACCCAGACAATGTCGACAACTCGTTTATACTTCAATAATCTTTTTAATTTTAAATCGCATTATATAAAACCCGGAGAGGTTAAATCCAGAAAAGTTTATGGGCAGGAATCGGTGTGGTCCGTACTATCACCCCCACTCCACATGCCCCTTGAATTTGGTCTTGCGACTTTTGTACGGAGATACGGGAGACGTCGAGAAAACGTTTGAGAGCAAGTTAGAACATTCGACGCTTAAACTAAAGTGTCACAGAACGTTTTCACTCGGTCTCGACGTCACGAACGTATAATAATATCTATATAATAAATTACAAGAAGGTTAAGGAACGAGAATAATAAAAACACTCAGATTATACAAAATGTCCAGAGCAGTAAACAGAATAAAATACATTTGTGTTTTCGCTTCTAAATTTTCATTTTTAATGTACACGATGAACCTTTTTTTTTTTTTTATTTTTTAATGCTTAACGCATTTTGTATATTTAATCGTTCCTCTCAGTATGTTTTATTTTTCCTGTACATTTATTAGTACATCTCTTAGAGAATACCACGAACGTGTTTGTGTATAATATATTATATGCATACACGCATACGTATAATAAGTATATTGTGTACGTAGTTGTTGTTTTGTATTTACGGTAGTCGCTGAACATTAAACATTTTTTTAATGAACATAAATACACATTTTAAAAATTGTACACAAAAAATGCATATAAGTTCACACAAATATTTATATAATATACCTATATACTTTTGTGCTTTATATTATTTCTTTGAAGAGCCGATAAAAGTTGTATACTAACATATTAAATTCTATTAAAGTTATGTTTTGCTTTTGTGAAAGGTAATTGTGTGAAGTTTACTAATGCAAACAAATTTTCTTTTCATTTAAATATGGTAAAGATTGCATTATTTCAAGACATATATATATTTTTTGAGACGATTATTTAAATTCTGATTTCTAATTTTTTTAAGTAGGTATACTTAAGAACAATAATTTAAATTTCTTAGATTTTTTGTAGAACGTTCAAGCCATTTAAGGAGTATTCTGTGACGATATACATTTTTTGCCAATGTTAACAAACCTATTTTAATGTATATTTTTAAGAAGATAATTTTTTTTTTTAAATATTGTTCTATCTATAGTCTATACTTAGCAATATTTTGAAAGAGTAGTTTCTGAGTTATTAAAATGTATCTACTAAGGTAATAAAAATAATAAAAAAATATATAAACCACCAAAATATAGCTTTGGAAGATATGTGAACTATAATATTATACTTCCCATATCTTCCAAACATATTATTGGTATCATATTATTCTTAGTATACAAAGTTAAATATCCCAAGAACTACTCGTTTAAATTTCGATTTAAAAAAAAGTCATCCGATTAATAACTTACACTGAAAAGGGTTATTATATCATTTGAAAAAAGAAGTTGATACCGATACAGGGGTACAGGTCACTTATTAAATGATATACAAATTGTATGTCATTGAAAATATATTATGGTCCTTAAGTAATAAATAAGTACACTTAAAAACTCCAAAAATAAAGAAAATAATGGGGGTGAGCATGCTTGCGGTGAATGACAAAAGGTACAATTAAATTTTATTTGACATGCGTTCTTGAAAAGTTTGTTATGTCTAGAGTTATCGGAACCCATTCTAGAAAAATACCTGCAGTAACGTTTCAATAAAACACACCTACTTATTACAATATTTAATGATAAATAAAGTGGACAAAAAAATATGATATTATGTAAAAATGCTGATTAATTTGGATCAAATATTAAAAATATTGATGGTAAAAAGCTACTTGGCGATTATCAATTTATTTGGTAAAAATGGTGTTATATTGACACAAGTTATGTTTACATGCATTTACATTTGACTGTATGATTTCAAAAGTAGATAAGCCATAGGGATATTTATTGTAGCCTTTAGGTTTTTATAACTAGTTTACAGGTTTATGATTGTATGTGATGCCAGTAAATTCGTATAATTATGTGAAAAGTTTGGTTAGTTTTCAAATATTAATAGTAAAATATTATAATAATAGTATAGTATAGTAAAAAAGTTTTTTAGTAAAATATAGTGTTGTATATTATTACGTTGTATTAAAGGCAAAATTTTTTTTTTAACAAAAAAACTCTTTAAATATTATGGGAGCAAAATGAGTAATGTTGTGAGATTTAAAATGTGTTTGTGCACTCAAACACTGTTCTATAAACAAAGGACGTGTGTAAAAGTATTTTTTTTAACGCCCCGCTGCATCGAGTTATCGTCCTACAAACCTTAAAAAGCACCAGTAATGATCATTTTTTATATTTACATTTCTGTTATATATTGTATTAATTTAAAAAATAATTCAAATTTGCAGAAATCTCCTTGAAAGTAAAAATATTTTATGATTACATCTCATATTATTAATTATTTGGGAGCGATGAAGTAAAATATGTGTTGCTTCCGCATTGAACCTACACAGACGAAATTATATAATATGCGTTTTTGGACATCCAGGGAACTGTTTTTGTAGTATCACTTAGTTATTCATATTTTTTTAGTAATATAGTAACACTTTTATTCATAACTCGAAGATTAATTGTATTTTTTGTATCACATTTGACACTTCAGTTATCTATGGTTAATGCAATTTTTCAGGTTAATCCGACAAGGTCAAAATGTTGTTCAGAAATGTATGGCAGTTTTGCACGGCAATTAAACATAAATTATGCGGTCAATCAAAACAAATGTGATAGGTGCACTGTCTGATCGATACAAACACTACCATGGTAATGCATTTGGCCTTAATAATTACAATATAAATTGGCTATAATTCGATTACAATTTTAATAATACCAGTACTGCAGACGACTGATGGATTTGCGTACAGTTTCGCTCCTTTTTTCCGATACACAACGATTGATGTAGGAAAATTGTCAAATATTTTTTTCACCCATTTGGCATAATATATCATTCTAGTCGATTTATTTATGAGCACTTTCTACTACGATAAATGAAAATTCAACGTATGAACTCGAGTCACGAATAGTTTCACCTTTGCTCGAAGTGTTTGAGCATTGCATAAAAAGTACATCATAATATTGTAGGTATTACAATAAAATAAAATTTCGGCTTATTCTTATCGTATTTTTAAAACCAAAAACACATTAGTCAAATTTTTAAATACCTATATTATATTATAGTCACAGTTCAAACTTCAAACTTTTAAGTATGAAAAAAGTGAATTATTAAAAATAATGAATTGGTAGTTACCTAATTTTTATATGCAGCTCGATATATTATTTTGGACACCACAGAATAAAAGCAAATATCCTTTTATTTAGCAAATAAAATAAGTATCCTGAGAAAATATATTCTATTACAAGATCCCTTGTTGAAATATTAATCTGAAAAATTTTGTATTAAATCATCGACGCCTAAGTGTTTTTTTTTTTGGTTTTCAAATTTACCAATTATCGTTTCATTAAATACGCTTGTATAACAGCATATATGATTTTCAGTTTTGAAGGTTTCGATTTGATTTAGATTGGATGTTCACCTTTTTAAAGTACAATATAATATTATTATCAATTAACAATAGAATTGCACAAAACGGTTTGAGCAAAAAATAGCGTTTGTGAAAAAAAAAATGAGAAAACTAAATAATAGCAAACTTCGTTTTAAAACCAATAGCTTTCTCTTTGTGTTCAGACTACTCCAAAATACAAGTAAAATAAAAATTCCTCAGTCAACAGTCACTTGAATTCGAGTATATTGTTATATCAATACCAAATCCCAATGAAAAAAAAAATTATAACCACCTAATTTTAAAAACGCAATAACTTAAAACTATATTTTCTAAGCCTAAATGGAGTATGGGACGGTGATGAGTGAAAGCTAGCGACATTGATGCAACAAGGATTCAATTTCAGGAGGGGAAATCGCGAGGTACTAAATTTAAATTCAATTTCCATTTCATCGGGTGTTTTTTTTTTTTTGAGGTAAGGAATGAGGAGTGATGTTATGTTTATGAGTAAAATTTTCAAGAGTTAAACGTTTCCGCCAAAGTTAAAAAAGATTTGATTTCCGTTTCTGCCATATCTAGGCATACATTAATTAGGTATACTTATAGGAACTGTTTTAAAAAATTCAATATGGTTAATATTTTTAGTTTTATACTTAGTCATTGCGGTAGACGGTGTTTGTTAGACTTTTTCAAATATTTTAACTTCTTGGTTTTTGGATATTTATTTTATAACTGTTTTTTTTTATAAACTGTATAATATGTACAATGTACATATACATTAATTTGAACACTTGAAATACATTTTTTTTTTAATCTATACCAATATTATAAAGCTCAAGAGTTTGTTTGGTTAAAAGTGCTAATCTTAGGAACTACTGGTTCGAATGGAAAAATTATTTTCGTGTTGGATAGCCCATTCATCGAGGAAGGCTATAGGCTATATAACATCACTCTACGACCAATAGGAGCCCGAGAAGCTGCTCAAAAAGGGGTTTTGAGATTTGCGATGGCAATTTTTGTTTATAAATGGTTGCTATTAGTCATAGAAGAAATAGTATTTATTTATTATTGGTTGCCATTGACTAATCGGAAAGTTCAGGTACAAGCATGCATCAAATCAAATCGCATATTGCCTGCCAGGGGGGCTGAGTTGTCCTTACTACAGCGAGTTACACCCAAAACGAGTTGAACAATTACATATTTTTTAAGAGTTGTCATTTTTACGACCCACGAAGTGCAAAGGTTGTAAAACTGCATATTATGTTGTTGAAATGTGCATGAATTGATTTGCAATTATTTGTTTTTCTTCATAAACTATCACTGGGTGGAGACGTATTATTTTCAGAAATATAATTTTCAGAATGCCACAAAACAAGAACAATATAAAACCAGAATTATGATTAGTGGTGGATACGATACATGCTTAAGTCTTTATGTTACAAATTAAATTATTTAGATTTTATTTACAGATAGCTTATATAGGTAAAAGTGTAGGCTCATATTATGTTAAATATACCTACTTTATATCTTCCATATATATGTTTCAAATTCCTATACAAATCATAAAAGTATACAATTACGTACTGCGCAGAATTAAAAAAAATGATTTCCGGGGAGGGGAGGTTACAACCACCCTCTCTAGTTGCGCCACTGGTTAGCGACCTGACATGTTTAATTCATTCGGATTTCTAAACATCATATTATACTAGGTATAGTGTCTCATTATTGTTATTATTTTTTTTATTTAAGGGGTTGAGAAATATATAATATCATATTTTTAAGTTATAACAGTATTATAATATTATATTAACGGATATATTATTATTATTACAGTTGAGACGTATCTGGTGCTGTTACTATTCCTTAAAAGAATAACTTTTCCGAATGTATTCAATCAGAAATTTCCTGAGCGATTGTCCATAATAATGAACCTATGTATAATATGCGTACGGTCGTTGAGCTTCTTGTGCGTTTATACCGACACCGAATAAAACGTATCACTTTGTAATATGAATGTACTCAAATGTGGCTCGGGGTAGGAGGGTTAGGGAGGGGCTTCCGGACCACTGACTCGTGTTACTGACGACGCCAAGACGGTGTCATGATTACACTCGAACAATGTTATTATGTCGTACAATATATTATTATTATACTATAGGCAGTGTATCAGTCATTATTATAGCGTGTATGATCTGAGGTGGAATTTTCGAAAGTCGCGATATTTATATGTAGGTAGGAATTCGAAACTTGGTCGATGGCGAAACGCGTTTTCGTATTTTGGCATTTTTCGTTTTTGGAACCGTCTCAAACCGACGGACCGAATATAACGTCGCGCGATTGAGCGTACTTACGTTCTGTACGTTTATGTATATACTCTGTAGCATATAGATATCGATTATATAATATTGTGAAAGCATTTTCAAGGTACGGCACCTTGATTTCGAATCGTTTTTCAGTCAGACGCACACAGCGGCGCATTTATCGCTATTCAGCTGTATTCTAGCGACGATAATAATCGACTGCAATCATCTCGGACCTATTTGGATCTTTTAAACGTTTACGCTTGTTGTACACGCGTATAGGTACACGAAACATGTATATATTTTTTTAAATATTTGCTTTCACAAAATATATTTCGTGTTTATGTTTGTACCAAATTGTCGTTATATTATGTAAATATGTAATACTACGTCGGCTGCTAACAGACAAATGGCCGTATCCGCCATACAAATATAATAGATTAATAATAAGTAAAACAAAATGCATCAAATGAACCCACTCTAATGGTACTATTTACGATCGTCACTAAGTAATATTTAAATGTTTCTTTCAGCCGTGTCTACCTTATTTTTACGCCATATCCGCCTTTTCTGAATAAAACGAATGGCGACGTATTATCCGAAATATGTGTCTGTTTGAAGTTTGAACTCCGGTTAGAATTAACGATAAGTGACATTATTATGGTTGAGACATAACAAATTACGCTCGCAAAATACTGTTATCATATACACTAATAGATCATCACTGTGTAACAAAAAAAAAAATTAATATCGACCAGCCTTCTTATTTTCGTCAAAAAAACTTATACAGTCTTGCATGCTATTAATTGCTTACGTAAGTTACATTTCAGATCATTAAATTATTGCATTTTTTTTTTCAAGACAATAGTAATTACTATCAATTAATGCATAACTTAAAGATTTAAGCTTTAAATTTTAAATTGTATTATAGTTATTAAATAATTGTACAGCTCATCCATTTATTTTAGGTTTGATTAGTGTATAATTTGTTATTTAC
>WHPZ01560972.1:0-10628 GCA_016617965.1 Macrosiphum rosae
TAGTAAAATATGTCGTTACAAATTTGTAAAGCAAATATCATATAATTATAAAAAGTGAATTTTACTATCATAATTATTTTTTACATAGGTATTATAAGACTATATTCATTTTTTTTCAACTAATGTAAGTAATCGGAAATCTTAATATTTTGCAATCTATTCATGAATTTATAATAATATAATACCCACGTGTAACACACCTACCGTTCCAAAACCTACAGTTCCAACCCCCCTCCCAATGGCCTAAGTTGCCGCGGGATAATTAATAAAAAAAATAAATAAAAAAAATAATATAATATAACATAATCAACTATAATAATAATATGCCAATAATTGTTTTATTTTTTATTTAATTAAATATAAAAATTGTTAAGTTCAGTTTTTATAACTGTAGGTGTTATAACTTAGCAACTGTAGGTGCTGGCCGAAAAGGGACAGTGGCCGAAAAGGGAACGGTAAGTTTTGGCCGAAAAGTGACACTGGCCAAAAAGGGAAGGGTACATATTGGCCGAAAAGGGGGCTGCCTAAATGTTGTTTATAATAATATGTTTTCTGTGGTTTATATCTGAGAAGAATAAAATTGCATTATAGGTACCTATGTAATACGTTTACCTACGTGTGAGCTTTTAATGATTATACTTAAAAACGCATTGAATGATCTGTGTGGCTTTTTTTTTTTATATAATATCTCCGACACAAACAATACTCGTCATAAAAATATTTCGTTCTCAATTTTCCGCAGTTCAGCTTTGATAGTGGTTTGAGATGCTTAAGAACCTCGGAAGCCCCTATTAGCTGGAAGGCAATATGTATAATAACCTGAAGTCCCGATCCTCAACAACCTAATAATAATATTATGATATTTATAACGTTGGGTAGGTACTAACTACTAACGGCGGGTACCAAGGGGCAAGATGGATTAATCAATCCACCTTGACGGGTACCGAAGTACAATACTATAGTCTATATTCTGTTCCCCGTAAAGCAAGTACTTCTTTTTTTTGCTCAAGCAGAGTAGGTATGGTAAAAACTTCGTGACAATATAGTTCACTACGTACAGGTACACCACTTGGTGTTTCGCGACATGAAACTGTAGAACTACAGTGAACTGTATTGTCATTTGTCACGACGTCTTCACAACACTCTGCTTTAGGGAAAAAAACAAAAAGTGGGCAAACTTACGGGGAATAGAGTGTAATATTATGTTATGATATACTATCGTCGTAATCCTGCGCCAGGGCCTTATCACCAGCTGCAGGCAGCACTGGCGCCGGTATCCGACAACAAGATAATAATAATAATAATATTATGTTTTTATTATTATTTATTATTATTGCTGTTGTTGTAAAGTAAACTATAATGTTGTTGTTGTTGCGGGGACTCGCACAAAACAATAACGGCTGTACTCGGTACACCGATTTCAGTATTCTGAATGACTCGAACTGCACTCGACAATGATAAAGCTAATGCCGCAAGCGGCACCGGTTGGCGAATACTAATTGGTAATTAGCGAACACGTCTTATCGGCTATAAGTTATCGCACAACCGAACGTCGCTCGAGTCTTTTTGAAAGTCGACCGTAGGTAGTCATTGAGACGAGCAACGTTAAAATAATTGTTCGGAGCACTCTTTGTTACACCGCGGCCCTCCCACGTTATTTGAATCACTAGTGCAATATTAATTATTGGAGTCATAATCTATAGCCGTCGCTGGTGATCGCTGTCCGTAAAATATAACAGTACCTAATTAATATCGATGGTAAGATGTTTAGCGTGGCGGCCGTTCAAAGTGCTTTCCAAGAATCTCTGGTCCAGGACGATGACGTGGACGTGAAGAACTACGTGTTGGCCTATCAAGAACTTTGCAAGTAATTATTATTACCGTCACCGAGCTCCATCGATAACATACAAAACATCGTTAACGATACGTTTAAACGGCACGACTCGTACTCATAATATATTATTGTCATTTGCCCTTACAGATTCTGTTCGCAGCTGGGGGGCTTGTTTGGTTTTGTCGTCAGCGATCTCGAGAATAAGATCGGACTCCTTAACCAGCTGGTGACCGAAGACGAGCTACATTTTTCCACCGTCCAGAATATGATAATCCACGAGATTTCCAAGGATTTGGTATTCTCTGGTCGTTCTGGCTCCATAACATTGTTGAGATTGAATCGCGGTCTTGGTAAAAAATAAAAGTGACGTTCTATTATAGACGTGTCTTGAGCGCTTAACTCGTGATTATTATTTACACTTGTGTCAATATGTTTATTTCAGAATTCATTATTCTATTCATGTCTAAACTGGTTCACCTACAACCTAATGATAGCACGAAACACTGTGCTCAAGAAGCTTATAACAAAACATTGGCCAGACACCACTCTTGGATTATAAGGAACGGTGCTCTGTTTGCTATGAATTTCCTTCCCTGTCAAAAAGCTTTATATAATCAGGTAGGTATGAGAAATTGTTTCTTGGAATTTTGTGTATCATCTTTCATTGACACATTAAAACAAAATAGTTATAAATTATAATATTATAAACATTTACATTATTACATTTGAAGCGAATTAAGCTAAAGCACACCATTTGAGATTTGAAATTTAAAATTTAAAGTATGTCGGTGGGTATTCTTTTAGTTGTATAAATTGGATAAATTATAATTCATTTGTCGAAAAAAATTTGCTTATTTTCCATTTGTAATGCGCTCAAAAACGCTGATAATGTACGTGCGTATGTGCCTATTAAACACAGATATCATACACTACTAAAGTTTGTACTGGTGGGTTATGACCCCTCATTGGTCTGGCTTAGATATTATTTCTACACATACATTTGTACGAGCAGCCAGAACATATATAATTCTGTAGAACATGCTAACCTATTTTTTATTTATACATTTATTCACTTACCTATTTTTACTTCCTTATTAAAAAGTAGCTAACATTGTGTATAGTAAAAAATAATAATAATTGTATTCAAATTTAAATTTTTTTTCTACACAAAATAAAATATTTTATTATAGGTATAGGTTTTTAAAAATGTTAAATATCTATAAATTGCACAAATAGAGCCAAAATATTTTTAAAATTATACCAATATATTCTAGTAAATGCTTGTATGAAAATTTCTGATCTAGATACATTTATTTTTATTTAAATTAGGTACTATTAATAAAAATACAATTTGGTTAAAACTAGTTTTGCGTAAAAAATTCCCATTTATCTCTAAATTATTATAATTTTTTTGAAAAGTAGTAAACATTTTAAATGTTAGCCTCCCTAAAGTACTAACTTAATCCAATTTTCTACCAGAAATCACCCTCAAAGTTGAGGAATAAAGCATTTTTCTATTATAAGTATAAATACTCATACAAAAAAAAGCACATCATTATAATATCCAAGGCTGGGCAAGTTAATGTTTTTTTTAACTGAGTTAAGTTAAGTTAATATGTACCAATAACAAAAAGTTAAAAGTTAATTTAACTATAGATAAACTCAGTTAGGTTAAAAGTTAATACATACTTTTTGTTAACTTTTTATTAAGTAAAAAAAAAGTTAATTTGTTTATACAACGCTAGTATACTTAATTTTTTTCCAACCCAAAACTAAATTATAGACTATAGTATTTCTGTATAAGTTATATTCAAATGAAATAATTTTTTAACTTTAAACGATTCACAGTAAATATTTTTTTACATGAAAACAAAATCGACTGAAATAGTGAAATATAATAAAATTAAACACATATAAATTAACTTAACTTATTTCTTAAAATGAAAAAATAATTTGTTAATTTCACATTAATTAAAAAAAAATGTAGTAAGTTAACAGTTAATTTAAAGAAAAGCCAAAAGTAACTAGTTAAGTTCAAAAGGTAAAATAAAATCTTTTTAACTTGACTTTTTACTTGATTTTAACTCGTTAATGCCCAGCCTTGATAATATCTATACATTTATTAACTGTTCCACTCAGAATCTAAAATTGAATTGAATAGACAGTAAAGTACAATTATTTAAAACTTTAATCAAATAATGTGTTATAATATATTTTATTTTTTATTTAGACTCTTGGCAATGCTCCTGTAGAAGAAACATTGGATACAATGCCTGAAATGATTTCAAACGCTTCTATGGTTCATGAAAGGGTGAATAATCTACTTTCAGGCTATGAAATTCTGAATATACCGTGAAAACTTTCAAATTGACTGTACACTAAAGTATTTAGTCACTTTGTACTATGTTAATTTTATATAGCATAGACTTTCTATGATCTACATCGAAGAAAAGTATACACAGTGATAATTTCCATTTTTTGCTAATTATCTGTAAACATTTTAGTGGATATGATTGTGTTCTAATTCCTTGGTCATTATGGAATCATTTAAGCTTTACATTTCTATAATTTACTAATATTTTTTATTAAAGCGATTTTTATATTATACCTGAAGTACCCTAGTTAGAAATGTGAAGTGATTGGTCAATTTCTTTTGAAATTATTCTCATCACAAGCAATTTATCCAACTATTAAAATAATCTTAGTATGCCAATATTTTCAACATAATTATGAAATAAAAATTTTTATGTCTTAAGTTTCCATAAAAAAAAAAGTATAGTAGTAAGACACTTGTAAATGGTAATGATAGAAAGCTTGAATAATTCTATAATGACCAAAGAACAAAATATAAAAAATGATCTTAGGATTACCATTCAGCATTCTGCATAACGTATATTAAATTATGTTATTAATATTTTGCTCAATCATTTAAAAAAAATCAGATTAATATTAATATTAATAATTGTAGGAATATGTTAAGTTTTAAATTTGTTTAATTTATATTTAGTTTAACAATTAATAAATCTTCATGAGACCATATTTGCATATTATATTGTATGTTCATCTCTAATAATTTAAGTGCCATATAAAATAAAAGTTTGCATTTTTATCTTAAAATTAAATCAAGCGTACTTGATTGGATTTTTAGTTTGATGTTGTTAATGAATACTAATAATAATTAATAACTAATAATTTTAATATTTTAGTTTCCATTATTATATTATATAGCTCAACGTTACATTTATTTAAATATTTAGTTATCTAAGAATTGGAGCATAGATTCTTAAAACGTATTTTATGGTCCTATATATTGTCATATTTATATTATATTTTCTCAATTATTTTATATCTATTTTAGTTATTTTAGTTATATTTATATTTATTTATATGTTATTTCATAATAAATGTATAATGTAAAATGTAAATGTTTCCCTTATTTCATAATCAATGAGCGGTGGTGCATATTCGTTTTCTATCAAAGCTGCCTATATCTTAACATTTTTACTAATATAATAATAGGTATAATTCCTTTTCCTGCTCTTCATATTATTATTTTCATTATATTGAGTGGCTCGTGACTTATTGATGGCCATCCCTGTAATATTATTAAAAAAATATATAAAATTGCATAAACTAATAAATTTTTAACATCTCCCTGTTCATGTTTTGTCATTTTAATTTTAAGATATTCAGTAGTTTTTTCAAACACTTGCGATACAATAAAAAATAGGTATGTTAATACTGGAAATATGCAATTGTAAAATCATAATTATATTTGTAATATTTTTTATCTTTGTTAAAAAATCTAAAACAATGTTCCTAACCAAAAAATACAAATAAATTTGATTATAACTATTAAAGAAATTGAGATTAATATTTCTACAGTATTTGATAAAATATATTATATTATATAATTATATCTTATTTTTATCATAAGCCTACAGAGAAAAATAGGTACTTGTTTGTTACTCCACAACCTCACAGCTAAATTTCTCAATATTATGTTGTAAAAATAATGGCAAAAGTACTTAATTTTATTAAAAAAAATGGTATACAATAATTGAAAAAAAAAAGAATTATGATGTATAAGTATTTAATTATAATGGGGTCCAAAATTTTCGGATACATCTTTTAATATAATTTCAAATGTGTCTTGCCCATTAAATTATGTTTTCCGCATAAATTCCACCAAATACAAATCTAGAAAATATCTATTGGTTCCACGATGCAACAACGGTCCATTTACCAGGACCCCACAAAATTATTAGTGAGGTTAAGGTGACCAGTGCCAATGTAATTTTACATAATTACGATAACTGCAGACTTGTTGTCTACCTATGACCATTCTCAACGATTCGACGGCAATGACGAACAAGCTTTTTCTTAACGATGTAATTCATATACCAATAATAGAATACTATATAATGATACCTGGGCCCAGAAATAATTGTGACTGAAGTCGTAAACGTATGAGATAATCAGTTAAGTTTGTGCTGTGTGAAACATTATTCTGCAGCTTACACTTAAAACATTATGTTAGCATATCATTTCAATGTAATTATTCAATCAGAGGAAAATACCATAGCTTTTTAAAGGAAAAAGGACTTACTGGTCCATGGGTGTTTGGAATGTGTAAAAAAGATGAAAATGGTGTTATCGAAGCAAGGTACTTTGGTTGTAGAAAAAAAGAGACAAACAGACATTGCACGGAATAATTCAAATTGAAATTGGTACAGAAATACACTCAGATGAATGGCTTGCATATAATACATTAGAAACTAAAGGGTACATACATAAAACCGTAAACCATTTCCAATTTGTTGTCGATCCCGTCAGTGGTGCACAAAGCATAAAAAGATTATGGGGAGGTTTAAAATTTTAAATTGTAAAAAAAAGTGCATGGTACACCACCATCATTGCTGCCCTCATATTTAAATAACATAAACGATGATAGTATTTTTTGATTTTTATACAAATGGACATATTAAAATATTAATATATTATATTTGTTATGATACAAAAAAAATTATTAATAAAAGTTTCTAAATTTTACAAACATTTTGGTGCACAAATCTCTATTCCTATTGCTGTACACGCCTCAATATGTAGGATTCTCAAAATCAATATATTTGATTTTCATACATTAAGGATAGTTTTAAGACTCTACCACAAGCTTTTAGCTTATTGGAGGGTTCAAAATATATATATATTCGTATTATTTAAATATCTTTACTTTTGTTTTTATTGTAATCGATATATTAAATACTGTAAGATATTATGTTATATGTACAAAAAGAAATTATTTGCAAAAATAAATTATTATTATTATACTTGTTATGATACATTATTTTTGTACCTACTTACCCTAATTTAGGATTAGATTGTGACTTGTATTGTTTTGTTTAACTACTATAATTTAATTATGTTTAAAAATTATGTTATAGACCGCCTATAACGTATAGAAACATGTGTGGTAGACTGCATCCTACAAGAATACCCTACTGTCAAATATGTGTCTATGTGTATCAAACTTAATAAAATCATTTTAAATACCAACCCACCAAGTACTTCTTCAGGGGGAAAGCATGTGTATCAGTCGTCGGTCTTTGACATATAGAATAGCCACCACTGAGTTCCATAATAGTGTTAACATAATATAAAATTATGATTATAAAACAATTTTGTATTAGAATATAGATAAAACAACATAGAACAATAACATACCATCACAAGTTATGACAAATAGGTACTTTATATAATACTAATTTCAAATTTGTCTCTTTCCCTATGAGTTTACCTTTGAATTGCATACAATTTTATTACAGAAATAATACGATGCATTTTTTTTTTATACAAAAACCAATAAATTATAATATTATATTGTAATCAGTCAATATTATATTATTTTACATTTAATGCAACATTAAGTTTCTAATTATTTATTCGAGGTTTTGCTTTTCACCATATCCCTAAACTGAGTAAGAATTTTATTTTCTCTCTTCTGTCGTTCTTCTTTACTGAACATAGCCAATGCCCGTTTTTCATCAGCAGAATAAATTTGATTTTCTTTACGAATACGCACAGCTTCCATGCGTCTATGCCGACTTCCGCTCATCACATACCCGACTGACTCGTAAGATGATATTTCATCACATGTCAAACCAATTTCACCACGCCGAGGAATACGTTTACCATCTTGTACATAGGCTGCCATAGCTGCACCTTCACCGGGCAATAGAGCGTGACCATACTCTCTTTGCGTTAAAGTGACATTAGGCTTTGGTAATGGTCCTACCATGTCATCCACGGTAGCTTCTTTGGCACCTAATACATAAATAATTAATTAATTTTATAAAAATATTATTTAAAAAAAAAAATGAGCTTGTTTACCTTTTTTCTCAATCCATTCTTCACCTTCACTACTGGAATCACTTGAACTATCTGATGATACTTTCCTCTTCTTTTTTTTCTTATGTGATTCTTTGTGCTTTTTTACTTTTTTGGACTTTTTTGATTTCTAAAGAAAATTTAAATTTAAATTTAAACAAATAAAACAAATGCCACAACTTTTAAAAATATTACCTTTGATTTATCTTTTTGTTTCTTTCTCTTCTTGTGCGATTTAATTGGAGCAATTGCAAGATTATTTTGATTTAAAATGTTTTCGTCATCTGTATCTAAACTGTTTTGAACAAAGTGCAAAGTGACAACTATTATTATTTATTGTTATGATCCTAGAAAATAATTACATTGAAAAAATTGGAATTAATGAAATTTGTGATACTTTTTTAATGTATTACGAATTGTCAAACAATATTCATGTCATAGAGATTGGTATTATAAATTATTTATGGTTAGGCAAAATCAATAGGAAATAACAACTAAAATATTTTCTTTTGTTGAGCATCCTACAATGATTTGGCAGTCATTTCTACTCAACAAATACAAATTATAAATACTTTTGTTTTAAATAATGTGAGTACATAGATTTTTTTAATTAAATTAAATTTGTATAAAATCAAATTTAAGTATAAAATTATGTAGTCTAATGTTATTTTTAAAATATATCAAAAAGATGTTGTTCAATTGCTCATTTTAATTTTGGTTCGAATTTAAAATTAAGAAAAAAAACAAGACAACAAATTAATTTTCCAAATATAAATTTAAATAAAAACAAAATTAACTACAGTATGAAAATCCAAAAAACTATAAACAAACGGTGAATAGTTTAATTACTATTGATTACCATGTTGTATAAGTCAATCGACAAAAAGAGATAACAAAAACATGTTGAATGCCCGAAAAATTAGTGAATGACATTATCTTATTGACTGTGATCAGATGATCAACACATCTTATTAGAATTGTTTTTATACTATACGGAAAGAAATGTAAATTAATGTTCAAATAATAAATTTTGAGCGACAGAATAAATTCAAATTAATAGAACCATTACTATGTGTTTATTATGAAAACTTATAACTAAGAACACAACTTTCATGTAAGTTACTAAATATTTAATAGTTAATAGGTATGTTTATTTATATTTTGTACAAGTTATAGAATATGTAAAAAAAAATTATTATGTATTACTTGTTAATAGGTTGTGGAGGTGATTTTTCCCAAATTTCTGGTACACCAACTAACCCTATGTTCTCACGTTCTTTCCGTCGTCTATCGTTATAATTATTTGAATTATTTGACATCTTCGAAAGACAAAATTCACAACTAGGATATGATCTTTTCAATTTTTCCGTATAATACTATAATGTAAAAATTGACAATGTTGTTGTTTGCTTGTCAATTTGTTATCACTTAACAGTTCATAATCATAATCGCGGACTACACAGATATAGATAACAAACTAGATAACTAACCAAGGTTTAAAATATTATACCATAGAATTGGTTGTACGAATTTCTACGTTTTCGACGTTTCAAACGTTGGCGTTCGTTCTGCAAATCGTTCTGCGTTTCCTCATAATTTCTTGAATTCGTGGTTGTAATCTAACCTAAACCATAATATTGTGATGACGCACATAAAAGTAAGACACCGCGCGCTGTACACATTTTACACCACGATTTAAGTTTTAAATCGTGCTCTACACTTTACTCGTAGTCATAGATAAGTATAACATTATAATCTTGCAGGGAAAAACATGGCCCGTCGCCACTCGCCACGAGCCAACACTAGTAATAAAGATAATTTTACTAATTGTTGTTGTGTCTTGACGTTTTGTCTCTTGTGAAATAATTATCGTTGGTGCGAATTATTGGAGATTGTATGTCATATAACACCAGCAGTGAGCAGTAAGTATCTTGTAAGTTGTAACAAATGTATCTCACAGCTTATTGTTGGTAAATCTTAATTGAATATCGAACTCAATGTTTTTTATGTTATATGTAGGAACTTAAGAGGATTTCGGGGTGGCACTATTTGTTTTCTCTTTCTGGCCCACACTCAACACAGACAAAACACATTTACGCAGAAAATTTTTTTTATTAATGTAGGCGCAACTAAGGATAATTTATCTGTGGGTGGGGGGGTGCTAAAATTGTATCAGAAGCACTAACACTATTCACTATTATTTTAAACTAAAATATGATTAAAAACTGGGGGGCTTAGTCCTTCCCCCTAGTTGTGCCTATAGACCGTAGTAATTTTATCTTAACTATATATCACGTCCTCTCTATGGTACTAAACCAAAATTTGACCTATAATAGGTACCTATAATAAATTCCAAATTAATCATATCACAATATCCATTAGGTACTTATAACGCGCTATACATCAA
>WHPZ01560980.1:0-21830 GCA_016617965.1 Macrosiphum rosae
TTTTTTTTTTTTATATGTACTTTACATTTGTTTGAATTTATTTTTAAAACAAATATTTTGTTACAAGTAGCCTCTTACATGCCTCAGTTTGATTTTACGTTAAATTTTTATAGCTGTTACAAGTCACCCAAAAATTGAGGTGACTTGTAACACGTACTTTTTATTTTTTTTTAAGTACAATTTTGATCAAAAAACAAAATGAAAGGTCTTATTCTATTCATGAGACGTATGCGCACATTTATGTATTTTTTGTAGGCCTGTGCGATTTTTTTTAAGCCCAGAATACCAAAAACAATATCAAAATCGTTTCAAGTCACCTCGATTGACGGTACCTACACATCTAGCTGTATTACGAATAAAAATAAAAATGTTATAGTAGCGGTGTTCAATGCACCAAGCCTCGAATCCAGGCTTGATAATAATTACATAGGTAATAATAATAACCTACCCATCGTTTATCTATATGATGTGAATCTATTTATTTGTAAAATCAAATATTTTGTTGGTTGATAGTTCTTTTTTCATGATATTGTCACACCCCCCCCCCCCTTATAGGTTTTGATTATTAGGCAATAGGCGCCCTTGTTAGGTACCTACATCTAAGTATTATACATAAACCTAATACCTAATATTATAATAGCATAAATAAATAAATATTTAACTCATGGTTTTTTTAATTTGTTATCATAATTAAGTTTCTTAACTAATAAATCTACTAAAAACCAATCGTACGATTGGTACATATTATAATAATATAGGTATGTGATTAAAACAATTCATTAATGTGTGTTTTACTATTGTACTATACCGTCTACACCAGTCCAGTATACCGTGTATATCCAATCCCATTGTTTGATATTATAATATTATATAACTATATTAATTGTTTTTATACTTAAATATTATATATTAGTCAGTGCATATCAACAAGCCTCCGTGGCGCAATGGCTAGCGCGTTCGGCTGTTAACCGAAAGGTTGGTGGTTCGAGCCCACCCGGGGGCGGAAATTTTTTTTCAATTTTTTCCAATTGCATTTAAACACTAGCGTCGGGATTGTAATATTGTATATTATTAAGTATTGTGCGTGTAAATACTAAATGACTGATTTTATATATTTTTATATTAGCGGCAATCAACTGATTACCTAGTCAATACATACCTATTTTATTAACACTTGCGACTTGAGTTTTGATCACATAGGTTAACTTTTAAATTAATTCACGAATTATTGTTATATATTTATCTTTTATTAATTCTATTATTAGTTTATAAAAGTTTAAAGTATTTATGGACTTTATTATTCTAATTGCAATAGCGACGAAATCGATTTTGTTGACGACCTTACTATCGCTAGGTACCTACTTAAAGTGTAAATATTTCAGTTTTTCCATATTATTTTTTTTTTTTTTGTTTTTGTTTTTATTACACCACTGTAGTCTGTAAATACTAACTTGATCAAATTTCCTACCAGAAACCATCTGTAAAATTAAAGATTGAAACATTTTTAGTGCTCCAAAAGGTGACGGACACACAAGATATAAATTGGTAGATAGGTACATAGGTGCCTACTTAATTTAATATTAACAAATTAATTTGAATTCATCAACTATAAATTAACAAAATCTGTTTAAGCTTTAAACATATATTCCTACCTAATCATAGTTTGTATGCCCAAAACCGGTTTTCAGTATCAAATTCGAACTATAAAAGTGTTGCTCTTAGTTGACGGAAAAACGTTAAGTTTAGCTTCAGCTTTATTGTCTATATACACGACACACGTACGCTATTTTATCTAATTTTAAACTATTATGGTCCTCTATTAAATAGTAATTTAGTTGATGCAGTTAAAAGAGGACAAAGCAGAAAAAAAATGTTTGAATTTGAAAGGATGTTCAATTCCAAGAATAATAGATTATTTAGCATACATTCATACATATCTATTATCAAGAATCAATAAAACATACTTATATTCAATATAGTTCTTCCCATTGTATAATTACTAATTAGATATTGCGATATGTGAAAGTTAAATTAGTATTATAAGTAGTTAGATAATGTAAGTTGGATTATACCTCCAATCTCCATAATATATTATTTAGATCTCAACTTCAGGAATATTATCCATCAAATTATTACAATAGTTTTCAATTTTCATTATTTAACTATTTACAATAGACGGCAAAAATACATTCATCAACTATTTATGATATTATATTTTGTACCTATGTACTAACATTTTCTTTATTTTTACTCGACTTTTCTAATTTTTATTGGATAATATTTCAATAAATTTTACACAGAATATTGTATTAATTTGACAAAAAAAAAATGAGTTATCAAAAGAAAAATTATTTAGGAATTATATAATATGCAAGATCACAAGACAGTAGGTACCTCTCATACCTACAGTTAGCAGCTCATTCAGGCGAACTCTATACTTGACTTGATGAATAATGATGCAATAGACATTACGCAGAAAAGTTGTGAGGTGTTATGTAATGTCAAGTGGTACACACCAGAAGCATCAAAAGAAATGGAAAATATGCTATGTGCTATATACTCATAATGATTCTAGTCCACAAATCACTTTGCAGTTAAATTCAGGACATTATTTGTGGTGAAGAACATGTTGCTACATTGTGACGGATAGCTGATAACATTAATTTTAAATACTATAGATTGCTCACTGGCCCGTATTTACGAGAAAAAGTATGTGGCCGTTATCGTTATGAAGCGATTCTGTTAGCCATAAGTTACTAATGGGCAACAACAGCAATTATAACTTTAAAATATAAATATATTTTTCTATATATTATTTTTTTTTAATATTTTATTATATACAAATATTTTAAATCAAATCAATGTTCTTTAGTTGCATTTAAAATTATTCATTTATTAAATAAATCAAAATATTATGGAATATCCGAGTGTACATAATTTACTCTTAATCATATAAATATTTTATTTTTATCAAATAAAGATAATATTTTACAGTAATTGATTTAATATATTAAAATTTTTTTCTACAGTAAATTAAGATTTTGTTTTAACTATGGTAAGGAAGTAATGGAGATTTATATTTAAATTTTATGTACATGAAATAAATGTTGTTCAAATGCCAATACCTATTTATAATTTCAACAATATATTTTAGATATATCTTAGCACAAACAAGTTTTGGAATTATGTTGAATTATATTTACTACAATGAATCTTAAACTCAAAGAAAAAAATCATGTATACAATACAATATATTATTAGTTGCTAAATAAATGCTTGTCAATCTAATTTGTTTTAAACCTTTTACATAAATGGCATAAAAGATAAAAATATGGAATGAGAAACTGAGATAAATTATGATTTTTATATAATAAAAAATAAGCCTTTTACTCCTTTTATTAGTAATATAATTTGAGTACAGTAAATTATTTTCTACATTGTCAAGCTAACTAATTAACTAACTAGTTATTAAATCAATATCATATTATAATCTAAGCATATAACAATATATAAAACAAAACATAAATTAAAAATAACAATTTGTATGTCTGGCATAAATGTATTTTCTGATACAATTACTTAATGAAATGTGTTCAATTTTAATATGCAAATTAAGATAATATTTTAATATAATATTAATAATAATATATAAAAATAAACAATAATTTCTAGAGATTTAAAGAAAATTTTAAGAGTAGATCATTTAATTTTTTTAATAATATGAAAATATAAATGTAAGTCAGAGAAGGTAGTTCAAATATTTTTACCTGAGTACATTGGTATTAACCTGGAGGCTGACTTTTATAAACATTGTAGTTTGTAGATTTATACTTAGTTTCAATTTACACAAAATAAATGTTATTGAAATGTCAATATTCATCAATTCAACATTATAATATGTTGAGTATATTTTAGCATGAATAAAAATTATGGAATCATTAAATTAAATTATAACTATAATAAAACTTAAACTTAAAGAAACAAAATTATGTGTACTGAACACAACATAGTTACTAAATAAAGACAATCTAGTTAATTTTATACTCATTATTTATTTGGAATCATCGATAAAATGGAATGAGTGAATGGCAAACTAAAATAAACTATAATTTTTATATAATGAAAAATAAACCCTTTATTCCTTTTATAATATAATTTTAGTACAGTCAATTATTTTTTACATTGCCACAAGCTAGTTAATAAATTAGTTGTTAAATCAAAATTGTATTATAAACAGCACATAACATTAATATGCAACAAATCATAAATTAAAAGTAACAATTTTTATGTCTGGGATAAATTTATTTTCAGATGGGTACATTTACTTTATAAAATTTGTTCAATTTTAATATACAAATTAATTATTAGTGGGTTAGAATAAAAATAATTCCTATTCAGAAATAGAAAAATTTAAATCAAGGGCATTTAATCTTTTAAATTCAATAATATTAAAAAATGTATAATATTATAGTATACAATTAATTTTTGTTACAATGTTATAATATTAAAATCAAGTAAATAAGTAATAAAATATAAAAATTATACTTTAGGATATTCAATCTCTAGAAGTTTGGAACAAAAATATTTTATAATAACGATTTATGAGTAAAAACTTAAACTATAAATATACTAAAAACAACAAAAATGTGAAGTAATTATTTTATATTGTAACAATGCATTAAAAAAAAAAAAACCATCATTCGGGAGCATTCTGGCACTAGCAAATACTACTACTATGTCATCAAAATTGGCTACTGGTTATATAAAAAAGCAGTGGCGGTCGATTAATATATGTTATATATATTTGGTGACACCCCCCTTAAAAAATATCCTAGACACTACTTATTTCTGTACAGATTATCCAAGTCATCAAATAAATGACAAGAGAACATATTTAGTTGATAATTTTGACCAAAACAAATAAAAACAATTATTAATATTAATTTTTGTGCAATGCGTTAATTAATGTAAGTCGCTCTGTTATTTCTTTTGCATACAATCACACACCTTAATGATGGGTTTGATGTTGAATCCCCTAAATGTAGAGTAAAGTTTAATTTGTACAATAATTAATACAGAAAATAGATCATGTTATATAATGTTAAATTTACAATACTAAGGAAACATTAAATAATAAATATTATAAATAGGTACTTATAATACTAGGTACATAACTAAGAATAAATTATAATGTCTTATCTATATAAATAGGAACACTAAATAAGTAGTTAGAATGAAAAGAGTCTAATTGAACTTTATATTCTATGAAAAAGTCATTATCCACGGAATAATATTCAAAAGTATCATTTTTAAATACCATAGCTTTATCCACATTGAAAGCACACATCGTAGTATCACCATCATATGCTATATTAAACGATTTTAACTTCTTGGTTAACTCATACATCGGACAGTAGCTGTGTAAGTTAATAGTACGGCTTTTGTCGTAAGCTGCAAGAATACCGTAGGAAAAATTTGAAATTAATAATATTAATAACATATGTTTTATGGTTTGAAAACGTAAAACTTACTAAGCATATAAACAGTCTCGTTATAACAAGTTGCACAAATAACTACTTCATTTAAATTTATTATGCGTCTTCTCCACTTATAAGCATTTTGATCATTTCCAATAGGAGTTAGATCATACCAAGATGGTTCATTATCTTTAGTTATTATCGCTAAGTGATCTTTATACTCCAAACAAACATAAAATTGTCTATCCACTCTTTTTTGAAAATATTGGCAAGAACTCATATGAACTTTAACAAGTGTATCATTATCTAAAACAAATAAATTATAAAAATTAAATTGACCACTTGATTAAATTAGTTTATAGCTTACATTTATCTATTGCAAAGAGCTCAATATTTCGATTTGGCAATCGGTGCTTTGTAAGACCTCCCATTAAGTATAAATAATCACCTACAAAATGTCCAACTCCATGGCGCCTACTAGATGGAGTAAAACTAAAAAAAAAAAAATTAAATTAAACATTATTTATATTAGCTATTCTCAAAACTTGTAATTACTCTTTCAATCTCTTCCATTCTTCTGACAGTAAATTATACTTCCATCCTTCCTTATTCCATGATCCTCTTCCATATGCAATTTCTCCAGCCATCACATAAACTTCTAAACCTATCAAAATTAAATAAATACCATGTACACTCAGTATAACCAGTGTAAATTATTTTTGTTACCTTTAACAATCACATGATATCCAGTTGTATCAAGAGGCAATGGATCTAATCTAATAAACTTTGTAAACTGCATGGAAGCCCAATCCCAGCGATACACAAACGAGTAACCATCCAATTCATTTTTAACAGCACACAAACCAAAAGGAATATTTCTTACCGGTTTAATAAACAACCCCATAGTCATAGGGTCTTGTACAGGCTCTCTTGTACAATCCATATACGGAATCATGATGTTTTGTAAATTTAAATTGTTAGTTTTTGAAATACAATATTCCAATTGTTCTTTACTCATAGATTTAAAACGCACACAACTAACAACCATTTCATACTCAATATTGTAATTATTATTTACCAAACACCAATTAACAATCAAATCAAACACATTTTGTTCGTTTTCAACATTTAAACTATTGTTATTCAACAATGTTTGTAAATCTTCTTTCCTTAGTTTTAAGAAACCAACTTTATTTTGAGACAATACTTTTTTAAAGTAATACAAAATATAAGCTTGGGATTTCTCTAGTAGATTCTTAATTCCAAGTTTAGAAACCATTGAAAACACATTGACCGCATAAATTGTAAACAAATATTTCTGTCTGATAATTTTAATACATTCAGCAATAATGAAAGGAAATTGAAGAAACTGTGATACTTCCAGTATAGTAAGTAAATCATCTAAATCATCAAAAATTACTTTTTTATGTTTCAAACTGTTGATGACGCTCACAAAACCTTTATGGCTTATTTCCTGAAACAACAAAATAAATTGCATAATTAATAAATTTGCTGAACATTTGAAGATATTACTATAGTTGAGCTTAAAAAAAGAGCGCTGGTGGTCAATAAGTGGAGCTGAAATATTGTCGGCACCAAAAATTCACAGTATTGTACTAATAGTTTAATACCACAACCAATTAATATTTTATATAGTTCATAATATTCACTAAACCTCCATTAATTTTTTCAGCTGTAGTGCACAAAACGAAGAAATACATTTCTAACGTACATCAATTTTAAAAAGTGTGCCAATTCACTTTGGTACTCACTAATTTATAAATATCACTGGGAATGCTGTAGTTAGCGCTCACTTTTCATGACTGTAATACATTTTTTTTAAATACCAAAAAGTTTTTAATCACAACTATTGAGGCAATAGTAAAACAATAAATTCATGATCGAACCAAACAGCATAATATAACATGTATAATAGGTAATTATCAAGGATAAATTATGTTATGTAATAATGTTATGCCGTTATGCACCAGTGCGGACTTCAGATTTAATGAAAAAAATCATGTGCATTATTAGTTAGTACCTATATGGTTTTGTACAACATAGTACATTACACTGTAATAAGTATAATAAAAATGTTAATTGAAAATATAAATTAACTTTGTTCGATAACCTAATTAATATTACTTTTAGATTTTCAACGGAGCGGTATGTATTGATACAAATTGTATATTATATTATAATTGTATAATATATTGATTTGTACATTTTATACACTTTTTATGGTAGAAAAAATGCTCTGATCATCAACTTCGAAGGAGCTTTCTGGTAAAATTGAATCTAGTTGGTACATTTTGGAGGTCAAAATTGAAAATTATCAGTACTTTTTAAAATAATAAGGAAAAATATAAAAATATGAACATTTTTTACATTTTAATATTATTAAATTGTTTGGTAACCTTGGTTAAGTATTTATAATCAATGGTAATATGGTATTACTAATAATAAAATAAATAACAAACATACCATTATAAATATATGATAAAATATACTTTATAATATAAGCTGATATAATCTCCGCTCAGAATCATTTTTTAAATTCAAGTTAAACATTATCTATTACAATGACCTACTTAATGACAAGGTATAACAGAGTGGTTACAAATTGCCTGCTTTTTATTTTATTTTGCATTGATTGAAATCAATCACTAAAATGGGTATATGATTTAATCACTGTTACAATTACAATATGTCATTAGTATATTTTCAGAGGTCCTGTAAGACATACAAATATATTATTTTACAATTAATAATATATCTCTCGAAAAAGTAAGTACCTGTAGAAAAAAATATATAAATTAAAAGGCAATTATAAAATGTGTTTGGGCAGTTAATTGTCAAGTTATAGAATACTGAGCATACCTCCCACCGCCCTTGTTCATAAGCACTAAATGACAAAGAAAAAATACATTTTTATTATTGATAAATCTATAGATACCTGTATATGTATTTTTTGGTCTGATTGAGATTCTAAAAAGTTTCCATTAAACATAGCTTCAAAATATGCACTATGTTCTATTAAAAACAATTTATTAAATGTGTCGTTGACATCATTATCAAAATGAATTGTTACAAGCTGGTCATCAGTATTTTCCACTTCCATATTCATCATTATAACTAACTAAAACAAATAAATAATTATATAAAATAAATATATTTTATCAACTATTATTTTATATAATAAATAGAAAAGGTCTTAATATTTATCATCACTTGAGAACGGATTTATATATTGGAATAAACTATTTGAAATTTGATGAGAATTTTCCCCAAAATAGATCATTATTATATCATTATAAGATCATTAATAGATCATTATTAAAATAACTATTTGTATTTTGTATATTTCAACTTTTTATCCAGGTATAATACATATTTTTCTAATTTTATAGTGCATATTTTAGTTCATCTTTATTATTCCGTTCACAGTCACATAAATCTATCATTTATCAAATCACTTATGAATAATAATATAGACTATTGTTTATCATAATATACTATATTTAAAATGATAAAATTACAACTGGTCGTCAAAGATAAGACAAATCTTGATCATCCAGTATAATAGTGTAAAATATGAATATTTTATGCATATAAATTGTATTTATCGGTAAATAATGACAAAACCGTGGTGGTTTCAGGGGCGCCTACCATTCAGCCAACACATTCCCAAACTTCATTGGGGGTGTTGCAGTAGATATCTGAATACTTACATTTGAAACTTAGCACAGTCCACACAACAGATAATTAAACGATCGAATTGCAAAGCTACGCTTTCAAAAATATCATTAGCTTGGATCCTTCTCTTTCATGTGGCTACTCCGTTGATTTCGAAATGACTGACGCAAGACTAGAAGTTGGTAACAACGACTGGAAACTAGTAACAATGTCTGAAAAGGTGCACAAACGTCAAATCACATGCCAATATGGCCGCCCATCAGACGCGATCAGGACAAGCAGCACCGCCCCAAAAAAAATTTGTGCCCGGGCGGACCCTCTTTATACAAAGTACTTACATTCGAGGCTCAGATTAGAGGTACAGTCCACACGACGGATAGTCCAACGATCGACCAGCAACTCAACGTTTGCAATGATATAGTTGGCGACGATTCTTCTTTCGCAGCACAAAGTGGGTACTCGCCGTTTGTCGGATCGCAGTACGAGTGAAATGCCTTTAACGTGGGCACTACGTTGAATTCGTCGAGAGACGAGAACTGAAAGCTGGTAACAACGGCTGAAAACTGTACACAAACGTCAAAACACGTACCAATATGGCCGCTTACCAGCTGCGACCGGAACGAGCAGCAACAGACGCACATCCACCGTAAACACCTAGAGTGTCTGAATGGCGGCTCTTACCTTTACCGTAGGTGGAGGTAGACTTCGACAACGACGGCCGGAGAGAAATGGAAACCGGCGACAACGGTGCACAAACGTCCAATTACGAGTCGATATTATGCCAAGCGGCTACGACCAAGGCAAACAGCAGCAACGACGACGACCGAACAGACGTAGAGACCACAGACAAGAATTGTAAGAGACTACAGACGCATAAGCAGTACACACACACAGGTCTGAATGGTGCCTGAGGGTTGAGCTGGTGCCGGCTACATCGAATACGACAGTATGCCAGTATGGGTACAGGGTACTACACCGGTATAGTGTATTAGTATAAACACTACAACAGACGCAGATCAGTCGGACTCGGACATCTCGGGTGTGCGCATGCGGCTCGGCAGAAGTTTATACAAAATGCGCATAAAACGACCACCGGAACAGTGGCCGACTGTTTACAGTGTTCAAACCTGAAATCAGTGTAGACGGCTGTAAACGGCATTGTTATATTTTGTTCATTTGTTTACGTCTGTCCGTAGTGTTGTTCCATGGTAATACCAATGAGCGCGGTAAAAAGATTATAATGTGTTTTTTTATCGTCTCGGTCGTCGTCACTGCAGCTGTTGTTGTTGTTGTTGTTGTTGTTGTTGTTGTTACTGTTGGTGGGCCAAAATGTGATAATAATATGATACGATAACAGCTGTAACGCTGATAAGTGATAACCGGCGTCGGAGCCGGGTTGGTGCTTGGCGGAATCATGCATTCGTGTTATTCAAAGATTGGGTAAAGAAATAAAAATTGAGAAAATAATATTATTGCATATTATGCTATTAAAATATTAAATAAAATCCGCAGTTGACCAGTTAATGGTTACCCGTACAGCCGTGTACGTCATAACTATTATGAACGCCAAGCTTAAATACACTGTACTCATTCCCTCAAGGTGTACGGTGTCCGTGCAACTAAAATGGTAGAATCTGATATTTCACTATCATTCCAAGTATTTCCTACTCAAAACTCAGTCAGAATTGGCAAACTCAGCTCGTCTACCATGTACAAATGATTTCGACTCACTGTACGAAACTGCACTTGCTGAAATAATTTAATTTCTGAGATAGGTACGTAACTTTTTAACATATTGTTCAAACGCGATTGGGGTGACAACGTTTGAAACCCTGGCACTATTTTAGTCATAGACAATAATAAAAAAAAATAGCATGCCTATATATTTTTTTTTTTTATTTTTGATTTGAAACTTTAGTAGCAGGATTTCTTCATGAGGGGGGTACAAAGACTTTAATAGACATATTCAATATACACATATTGTATTTTGACACCATATCCCCTCCCTGTTCAGCAGCTAAGACAATTAGTTTTTACACATTTTTATATAAAGTTTATTATATAAGTCATAGAAACATACATGTCGTATAGGTACATTAAATCATATTATGGTTGAACTCTTGCTTTTGGATCCGGTATTTTCTTTTTTTTAAATACCTATATTTATAATTTATATTTATGAGCATAGGAAAAATATTATTTCTAAATTTGCTTGTCCAGCCCAGTTTCTTTTAAGGAAGCAGATAAGGTCATTTAATATGTCTGTTCCTATGGATTCATATAAGTTTGGGTTGATTTTACTTAGTATCTGCATTCCAAGAAAATGTGTCTTACTGTCATTGTCACCAATGAAATGCAGGTTGCCGGGTGTCTTTGTTTCCCATTAGGTAAAAGTGTGTTAAGCGGGTGTGGCCGATTCTCAATTTATTGATTATTGTTTCTATTTTTCTAAATGTTCCATTAGACGCCTTGTTAATATATTTAATTTTGTTTTTTGATTCAACCAACTGTTTTACTCATTGAGTATTATAGTTGTTTCTTTGATGTCTAAAATTGTGGATTTTTTAATAACTACAGTGGTTTTTTGCACTTATCATTCTACACATTCAATGAACAGGAAAAAAAATGTTGGGTTCACCCGTTGATATCTGAAAGAAAAGGGAAAGAGAAATTTACTTTGATGTTACCCAGATAAATTCTTCGGTTACCAGTTATAAAAGATATCTTCTGTGGCACATTGTAGGATTACTTGTAACTCTTCTTGCCAGAAAGTATTCACATGAAATAGTATGTAGTTGGATATAAAAATATTTTCCTTACAAATATTCTCCAGTCTTTTACAAAGATTTCATTACATCAGAACAATATAATGTTTACTCATATAACTTAAACTTAATTCATTGTATTCGGTAAATATAGTTCTATTTACTATAGAGTTTGTTGTTTTCATATATTTTTAAATAAATGTACCAAAAAGTTTTACAAAAGAGACTCATAAGAATGTAACACTTCACTGTGTACACTGTACACCCTGTACTTTGTTGGTATAATATCTCTAAAATATTTATAATATTAGAAAATGTAGGTAATAAGTACTATTCAATTACCTATCTGATTCTAAATTTTTAATGCATTTTTTCATAAATATTCTAAACAATGTTGATTCAAATAAATTAATAAATTACTATAGATAGTTATCTAACAATAATACAAAAAACAATACAATACTGTATTAAAACATAAATATTTAATTTTGTTTTCAAAAAGCAATAACATTTAAAATATTGCAATAACAACTTTATTATAATTATTAACAACAATAATAATTATGTTTAAATATGACATTATAATATTATATTATCAACATAATCATCTTTATTCTTTATACTATAGGCATGAAAAGAAGGGTATTATACTTTCTTAATAAATGTATGGTTCGAATTGTTCTATGATAAACATAAAAATACTAAAAAATATTGTAGTGTTGTTAAAGAAAATAATGCTTTTGCCTTTTTATATTAGGCAATGACACCAATAATTTATGAAGCACATAAATATTATATTTTCTATTTGTTTGTATTAGGTACTCTAAAATATTATAATCTACAATGAATATAATAATTACTTGTATTGGTAAATCAAGTTACAACTGATATTTTATCATGTTTTATTAATCCGAACCTAAATTTATATTTATAGCTTGTGTGAATAATAGGTACATGCATGAAAAAATTGACCTCATATTTTTTCAAATGGAACTTTGAGCTTTAAGTTTTTACCATAACTTTGTGTTTTTATTATCATCAAAACTTATGCAGATTTTAATTTTTTAAATTATGCAACCAATGTATCAAGTTTTTTCTCTGCTTCGGCAAAAACAGCCTCTGGACTCTGTTCGGCCGATATTATAACTACTTTACACTTGTAAGCTTCTATAATAGGATCGTTATTGTCGTGGAACGTCTGCAACCGCTTTTTAATTGTTTCCATATTGTCGTCTGACCGACCGCTGGTCTCAGCTCGTTTGAGCAACCTCTGCACCATCGTCTCGTCTTTGGATTCCAAGTACAATACCATATCTACCGGTTTTATCTATAAGAAAGAAAACACTTAAAAAATTATTTTTTTCGTAATTAAACCCAACAAAACCTGTATAATTTAAAAGTTTGTCTTAAAAATGTTAATACTTTTATAAAATGTTTAAGTGAAATTAGTAAAAACCGTATTCAAAATTATTAAAAATATGTTTTATGTTCTACATTCTAAAATCGTATACAGGTACTTATTAAAACTTCCTGTTTTAAACACAAAAATTTAACGGTTATATATTATTTTGTCTAGAAAATAGCTAGGTATGTTGTAAGTTTTGCTATCATAAATATCATTAAACTAAGTTTTTTCATTTAATATAATTTATCATAATTATGACTTATTTAAAACGAAAAACTACCAATGACAATTTAAAATAGTGTAGTTTTTTATTCTTGTGCCTTGCGTGTTGTTAAAAATAGACAGTTAGTAAACTTTACTGTGGCATTCTTTTTAAATACCTATACCACGATTATCTAGATAACCATGACCTATACCTACATAACTGTCGTCTGTCTGTACCTCCTACCCATCTGTATAAAAAAAATACCTACTCGTTTAAATCATATTTATATAGACATATAGTGTACACCAGCTAGTACAGTAGTACTTATATAGTATAATATACTATTACAATTTACAGTACCTATATTACTATATTATATAGTCAGGCATACGAGCCAGAGGGCAACAATGTTACAGTTGTAGTGACACCCCACGACAGTGTCTTATAATTTATAAAGGTATAAAATATTCATCGTAAACCGTGATACACATATTATAACGAAATATATAACGATAACACTAATGTAAAGCAGGGACCTAGCTTTTTATTGATTTTTAAAAAAAATTTTGAATGTCTTTATTAAAATTTAATAATATAGCTAGGTACCTAGCAGTATATTATCAGGTATAGGCATTTCTAACTCTTAAGTTACGATGTTATACCAAGTTTGTCGTTTTTACCTACCTACCTAATAAGAAAATAAAAAACCATTCAAAAAATGGCAAAGTATATACAACATTTACCTATTTTAGAATTAAATAAACTATTATTTATAGAACTTAATTTCGAAACCCTACGCGACTACGATAGACAGTAGGTGCGCCATGGCACGGCGGCGGAGAGATAACGTTTATAAATTAGGAATGTCACTTACAAAAAAATAATAATTTCTACTAAATTATATTATTATTATTTGTAACTAATGTCAACCATTAATTATATAAAGAAAAAAATATTAGATTTCCATTTTCCACCATCCCCTATTTCATCTCTCAAGTTTCGAGACAAAAAGTAGCCTATGTTTTCTTCGAGTTCTCATAATATATTTCTATACAAAAATTCATCAAAATAGATTTAGCGGTTTAGGAGTTTCACATTTATAAATTATAGTATAAGCATGGATTGTAAAAAATTCGAAAAAAAATTAATTAATATGACTCGGGACCGGGATAAATAACATAAGGAAAATATTTCTGTATATTGCCCTTATTATAAAATATAAATAGGTATAATTTTAATAAGGTAGGTATAATTAATATTAGTTACTTACCTATATAGACTAGTGTAGTATAACTAGTTTTCCATTTATATTTCAGTAAAACAACGAATAGGTATAATATTATAATTCACAATATAGGTACCTATGCTATATTAGGTATGTATGGGTAGGATAATCATATCAAAATTAATGTTTATGTGTAAATCTGAATTTTTGGAAATTAAGTTTTACCAGACATAAAAGCATTTCTAAGTATTACAAAATTAAAATTTTTACTTGGCCATTAAAACAAAACTATTTTTAATCTATCAAAACTTTCATTCAATTTCATTGTTTAAAAAAAAACTAATCGGCACCTTTTTACTTTAAAAATAATAGTAGGTACCTATATAAATATTAAATACTTAATACAATTTACCGCAGTTTCGAATTCCTCTCCTTGTTTCTTCTCACGTGGATAACCATCGATTAGGAAACCTTTGGATGTTGCTACTTTGCTTTTGATTTTCTCTTTAAGTAACTCCATGACAACAGACTGAAACATACATTCTTAAATTTATGACATTGCTGAATATACATTTGTTAAGGTAGTTTTACACATTCACAGCTAAACTGATCACACTGACTGTTTTAGAAAGCGTACCGTGGGAACTAGGGCTCCTTCTTTCATAATCTTCACCAATTCTTGGCCACGTTCTGATCCTGTGTTCACTTCATCCCTCAGCAAATCACCAGTCGAAATGTGAGTAAACCCGTATTTGGCAACGATCTTGTCACAAAGTGTACCCTTGCCGCTACCGGGTCCACCTATTTAATTAATTAATACCCATATCAATGACATATAGTTCAACTATTTTGTTCTTTCGTCTTACCAAGTATCCAGACGGTTGGTAGAGTGATTTCACACATATTCGTTTATATTGATTGCAACTGTTGAAAAATATAAATGTTTGTACATTTTTAAGTTTGAAAAAATTTGTGTTTGAGTGTACATAACATTCAATTGAAGAATTTAAGCAATAACAGACAACAGTACTAAGTGTTATAACCATGATCATCCCTTTTTTCTTCAATAATAAAGTTATTTCAAATATGACTTTTGAAATTTTAAATATATTTAAATAAGTAGTATATTTTTAAATTCTAGAGATTTTTTTTGTGTTCCTTAAGGAGTGTCCTGTGCAGAAATGCAGATACAAACTTCTGTTTTCGAATGAGAACCCCACCCTCTTTTAAACTGTAAATTATTTAATGGATAATTTTTCCGAGAAATTTGACGAAATATCAGAATCAAAATTCGTACGAGTAGTTCTTGAGTTATTTAACTTTGGGTTCTAAGGATAAAAGGTAATGGGTTTATATTATATTATAATGTATGGCGACTATGGCGATTAGAAAATTTTAGTCATTAATATTAATCAATAAACATTAATAATTTGTAAAAAATGCCCAAATATAATAAATACAAGTTCCAATATTACGTCCATTTTATATTTATGTAATACCTACCGTTTTTAAGGGACTATTATCCTTAGCACATACATTTTAATTACAAACGAACTGCTCATTCGAATTTTAGATTAAGTACATCAAAACCTTCAAAAAAATTATCCACTAAATAATTTACAGTAAAGGGGGAATGGTCTCACTTAAAAAACAGAAGTTTGCATCTCCACAAGACACTCCTTAAGTAGTAGGCACAAATTCAAGATTTTGAAAAAATTGTCTTTCGAGTATATAAAAAAATTTTAAATATCAGAATTTGAATAAATTCATTATTAAAGGAAAAAATGGGGGTGATCATTCTTGGCGAATCACCCTGTATATACAAACTACACGTCGTCCGATAAGGTCCATTACGGTTATTAGCTTAAAACGAGTGGATAATACAGAAGGTCATATTATTAGTAATTATTATATACTACGCGTACGTTTACATGCAAAATATAACACATTTAAATATATCTTCATGGGAACGTATATGCTGTATACAATTAAATATTAATTATGGCTTTTATAAACAAAAATACCTACATGAATAACACATGTTATTTTCACTAATTAATAATATTATTAATATTTTTGATTAAAAATGTATTATATTATTTAGGTACTTAAATATTTTATGATGATTTTTGGAAAAATAGCATACTTATATCGTAAATGAAACATAATTTGTATGTCTAAAAATAAAAGGTCATAATACTTATTTTGGCTAAGTTCCAAAGGAGGTTATTCTTAATAAAAAAAAAACACGAAAGTCGAATTTGAAAAACTAATAAAATAAAATGAAATAAATTCAAATGTTAAAATAATTTACGCAGAATGTGCAAATAAACTATACCTAGGTAGGTAGTAGGTACTTACTTTAAATGTATTTTCAGTAACATTAGGTACCACAGTTTATCTGTTAGAACGTTAGGTACTGATTTTTATGGATAAAATAATATACATTATTATTTACTCACGGGCATCATTATATTATACAACCTACGTTAGGATACGTTCACATTTACACAAAATCAAAAAGATTTGACAATTTTAAAATTTTAAAATATGAATAGTTCAATAATAGCCTCACAGGTAACTAATAATACTATTTCTACGTTTATTTAAATAAATAAAAAAAATTATAACAAAATAATACTGCAACAAAACTATACAATATTATTTATTATACTTGTCTCTCTAATAGCCTTAGACGCAATTAATTTAAATTATTGTTTAAAACGATAACTCGACTTTGTCATGTCAAATAAACGGTTTTATCTTGAAATGTTTAATGTATTCACCGAAAAATATAAATACATATTATAACCTTGTATTTTGTAACATTATGATTCAGATTGCGATTTATGGTATATTATTATATTTAATATTTAACACATAGCAAGCATCCGTCGTCAAGTGTTTTAAACGTCAAGGACAAATGTGAATTAAATCAATAAAAACAAACAGAGCTCATAACAATTTGATGTTGTGCCAGTAACGGGAGACCAGAAGATAAATATGAACATAGGTTAGGTTAATGACTAACTTCATAGTTTTATGAATGAGAATAATTATGACAAAATAAACGCAGAAGTAAACTCGTTAATGATTATTGTTTGTTGTGTAAACACTGCAATAGACGAATTTATTAAAGTTAATCATTTTTTTTTAAGAACATAATAGCATGGTACCTATTTAGAAAATATAATATAACCTATTATAATAAAATATTTTGATCATATATTATCTTTTTATTTGATTCCAGGTTCTATAACAATAAAAGTTTAACAAGACAAATATTTTAAATCGATCTATAATTTTGAAGAAAAAATATAGATATTAACTGAAAAATTATCAAGTAGGTAGGTACGTCATGTAAGACGGACATAAGCGAGTAAATATAAATGAGATCCAATACTATGCGTGGTTTTAAAATAATTTACTTTGCTCCAAATGTATATGCAACACCTAATTTTGAATAAGGTATAAGTACTTATAAAAAGGTAATTTTGATAACAATAAGATGGATAATTAAATAAGAATTAATCAATATTAAATAACTATACCTATACCTAGTCACCTTTTTAGCAAATAATTAATAAATATGTACTCCAAGGACCAAGACTAGCAAATTTAAGCTACAACATGATATGTATTTATACGAGAAGCATACCGTACTACTACAGTACCTAGGTACCTACTGTTTTACTACTATAGAACACGAACGTTTATTACAGCAGGTCACACATTTATACAATCGATTTTTGACTTGACGTTATTCATTGGGATTAAAAAAAAAAAGTGCCAGTTTAAAAAAAAATTTTAATTTTGTTCCTGTGGACCATTGTTAAACATAATAGGCATCAGTACTATTGTAGGTATACCTATTCAATATTGATGTCCAGATAATTAAAGATTTATATTTTATTTTTTAATGTTTTCGTGTATGGTAGGTAAACCTATATTACTCAGTACTCATTATAGTTTTAATATATTTTACTTATTAATGTGTTTTTTTTTCTGGTGGTTTATTGTATAGTTGTATAGTGTATTATAAATCACACATGTGCTTCAATTGATGAAATATTATTATATTTGAGTGGTGCACGCCAACGTTATCTGCAAGTCCCTGCCACGGTTGTCACGCGGCTGTCAATAAAGACTGTTTACTTTCCAAATAAAATTATCTTCCCCTCTCCCTTGCAAGAATGGATATTATGAGAAAAAAGTGCCTACAGTTTGTGCTGGACACATATTATATAAAATATGCCTTCCAAATATTTAAGGATTATACGACGCACAATGATCACAGAGAGCATTTCCAAACTTTCTACCTATATACATTATACATGCTTGAAAATAAGTTAGTGCCTATGAACCTATTTATTAAAAAACTCTATAATAATCAATCCAATCCTTATATATTATTTTGAAAACCGAGAACTAAAGCATATCATTATCGAAGGTGTGTGACAATGTGGGATGCATATAGATTTCGTATAATCTACACTATAGAGTATAGATGACTGTAGACATAGACACTAATATAACATTATGCATTAATATGTGTGCAGTGTACTAGAGTAATAGGTACATACTACATACTAATATAAAATAATATATATACCTATAATTATATAATGTTCGGAAAGTTACTTTTCTTGGGGAATTAAATTACATTACGATTTATCTTTCAAAATTGTAATTCAATTATTCTTAAGTTACTTTTTATTTTCAAACATTTAAGTAATGACAGTTAACAATATGAAATAATCTTTGTTTAAGAACCAAAAGTTGTCTAACATGCATTATTATTTTTTTTTTTTAATTGTTTTTTGAAAACAATACATTTTCCAAATTACTACGTATTAAAAACAATTTTTTTTTATCAAATAGCTATTACAAAACTGTTAGGTAGGTACTGTGCAGACATCATCAATTGGTTCTTACAATGTATTATAAAGTAGCGAGTATCTAATTTAGTAATTGTATTACAAAAAGGTAACTTGAATTACTTACTATACGATTTAATTAAATTACCATAAAATTATTTAAAAAGCGTAACTTGTCACTTGAGTTAAGTCATTCCCCAACACGCTTAATATATAATAAATACATAAATATATTGTCGTACTCAATACTATAATTGGACAATTACCATTACTGTTAGTTATAGCCTATAATCTATGTAAGTAGGTACCTATCTATGTTATTGTTTTCAAACTATAACAAACAAATTATGACGTGATTTTACCTATATTACGCTATGAAAAAATATGTGTCATGCGTTCGTGTGTATAATAATTTAATATATTATTATGTAATGCCAATAACAAAGATTACGACATAGAGCGCGTATCGAGGAGGCAGTATTGAAAACCCCTGCGACACTTGACCTATCTACAATACGTTACACGCATGCGGATTAGGATAATATTTGATGTTATTATTATTATTACAATCTTATACTACAATATAGTATTATAATATGCTATACTCACGGTGTTTATGTATACGACTGGACGAATAATATGCGAATGAGAGACCTACACTGAGGACCGTAAAACGTCGACACGATAACAAAAGTGCGCAGCCCGTGGGAGAGGGCTTTCAGCTATTATTTCGTTGGGCGGTGGCGACGACAGCTGCAGTGGGCTACCTAGGCAGCGCGGCAGCTGAACCAGTGATGATAATAATATCGCGCCGTCGTGGGAGTTGCGGAGGGGGGAGCGGGGCGAGAGCGAGGAAAGGAAAACTTTTTTTTTTGGCAATCGGCTTTGCGAAAAAATATTTTCACGGCTACACGTAGTCGCCGCTACGATTATACTCGTAACGCAGGTCGGAAATTAAGGTCGTCTCTATTTTTACGCGGCCACCAACTGCTGTGATTATATATTATTTCCCTACCTATATATATATATATTTTTTTTATTATTGTGAAAATCGTCTAGCGTGGTTTTTGTAAGGGAAAAAAAATAATATACACGTATTTTATTTTATACGTATCATTTTGGCTTGCACCGTCGCCAAGGGCTCCAGTCCATATATACATTATCTTAAATTCACCGTGTCTGAAAAATAAAATGTCTCTAATTTTTTATAATTTATTCACCCCTGCGAATATCATATAAATATTTTATTATATTTATTTATATGTTATATATTTGTATTTGTATGCGGGTTGATTTTTTCTCCTTGGCTTTTAAGTTTTCAGAGAAAGTGGAGCTTCGTATTTATTTTCTTTTGCCAAATGCTGTTCCAAAACGCATCGAATGATTTTAATAAAATATTTTAAGTTTCGATGAAAAATAATGTTGGATGTCAAGAGTAGATTGTATCATAATATTCAGTGAAATATTGTGCCGCACTTAATGGTACACATAGGATTTACAAGTTTATAGGTAGTTATGTATATATTATTATTATTTTTTATTTATTAGGGCTAAGGCTTTGACAACTTAGGTCATTAGCCTGTGTATATATTATTATATTATATTATATCGATAGGTATATGTCATATTTGTCAATAATACTCCCAAATATAAATTTTATAGGTAGGTACTCAAATGTCTATACTCTATACATAAATATTGTTTTTTTGGTAAAATCTTTGTACCTATAGGGTATAAATGCGTCTATTCTTAAAAGAAGAAAATGTTTAGACTATTAGAGACGCAATATCATATTGTTTTGATGGACAAAGTAGCTAAAAAAATGACACCCAGTATAAAACGGATACATCGTATGCGTATAATCATATATACTTATATAATATAGTATTGTATACGAAGTGGTATTGATCGGGCCAAGGTATAGTATGGCGGGCGCGTCCATATACATATATACAGTGAAACAGCGCTGTGTGAACTTCTACACTACAATAAGCTCATAAGTCAGAATAATAGTAAATTGTCCAGCGGAAAATATCAAATCAAAACAGTTCGATCGCGGAAGGGGTAGGGCTCGTCGACGGGATGTTTACGACTATAGTCTATATATTAGTATAACGCTATTGTAATCTTAAGAACATCATTGGTAATACGTATTACTTATAATTTATTTTGTATATAGT
>WHPZ01560989.1:0-10295 GCA_016617965.1 Macrosiphum rosae
ACCTAGACTGACATACCGTCTCCGCTCAGAATCGTTTTTCTTATACAATGATATTATATCGTTGAATTCAAATTTAATATCATCCATTATACAGTGACCCACTTGGAACCTACAGTAAGCAGAGCGACATCCACTTGCCCACCTTTTTTAAGTATTTAGTTGTAGTATACCTGGAATAGTTTGAACTTGAACTTGAACTACTAGAACTACTTGATTTTGAACGTGATTTAGATCGTGACGATGAAGAACTATTCTCAGGATGACGTAACTGCCGTCTTCTAAAATAAGTTAATAAAAAAAAAAAATAAATAAATATTATATAATACTATAATAGTATAATATATACTTTCTCCTCATTTTCAATGACAATTCTTTGATTTCTTCTTCTCGTTCAATTTGCTCTCTTTCCATTTTTAGTTCTCGTTCTCTTTGTGCTTTTTTATCCGCTTTATCTAATAAACAAATAGATTTATAATATATTGGACAATAAACAAAGGAATTACACTTTTTTACTATATAAATAATAAATGTATGTAATAAAATGTTGACTTTAAATACAACTTCTTCACAGTAAAAGTGAACTATTAGTAATACTACTGACATTGTTTGTTTAGCAAAACTTTCATTTTTCGTTTCATTAATTCTTGTGGAGTTGGTTTGCTGTCACTTGAGCATTGCTGTAAACATATTATAATATAATTACATCTAAATATACAAACTTATCTTCATATTAGAGAGATTATTTATTATTATAAATTTTTGTTTTAAAATTCATAATCCCCTAGGATTCTGATTTATTTTTAATCGCAACATGCTAATGTACTCTTGCGATATATTAACAAATTACTGACTTTTTTGCTGGAAGAAGAAAGACTGAGTTCTGGTAATCTAAAATAATATAATTTTCAATAAAAATTAATATCCATTATTAAAAGAACACAACAGCTTACGGAGGTTTAATGTTATTTGTATTTTTATCTTTGTCATCATCATCAGAAATGCTCAATTCTGATGATGAATCATTTCCTCTACGGCCATAATATCTATATATACATATAAAAAAAAAAACAATGACAATACTATTCAATCTATATGAGTTCCAATAAATAAATATTTTTACCGTTGAACAGGAGGTGGTTTTTGATTAACTGGTAACTGTGCATTATTCCTATTTATTTAAGAACATAAAATTACAAAATTAATTTTAATCAAACTGACAAATTAGTAACAATGGAAATTGGTTATAACTAGTAATATGCAATGATATAATACTTAATGGAAGAGTTAAATAATAGTTATAGATCATCCACATATTGTTAGTAACCATTATGATTTAATTGATAGAGCAACAGTATTCCCATTGTATATTAAATTATTATAAATGGAAAAATTCTAAACCTGACAGGTGACACCGATTTATTACGACTTCGTGATCTATGCCGACGACTATGCCCCTTAGATAATGATCTAGATTTTTGACGAGGAGACCTTGAACGAGAATTTCGTTTCTTCCTTGAATGATTTTTTGAAGATTTTGATCTATAGATACAAATTATAAATATTAACTAAAATAATTAATACAAATTGTTTGATAAACAAAAAATATTATGGATACAATTTTAATTTTAGTACACAACTTCAATATTACAAAATCTCATGGGACAAAAAAAATTTTTATTGTAGCAAATTTTGATAAATAGATTTGAATAAATTTGATTTCCAAAAATATTTTGTTTAACGGAAAATTTTATTAAGTGGAAGTTTCACTGTATAACATAAAAATAAAATAAAATAAAATAGGTATATAAATCATTGGTTTTACTTTGTACTTGTTTTTGATTTGTCATTCGTTGTAGGCTCTTCATCACCAAAACTAGTTATATAAGTTACTTGGCCTGAGTTTTCAGGAGTGGGTGAACGAGATGTCATCATTGATGATAGTTGATCAAAATCAGTATAACTAGGACTCTTTCTAGTTGCATAACTAAAAAAAAATAATTTATAACTGTTGTCTAACAAAGTAAATCCATTTTTTTAAAAATAAATACCTTAGTGGACTTAATGCTTTGCCTTCTAAAGCTTTTAATCGAAATGCTCTACGTTCTCTTCTAGATCGTCGTCCCTAAGTACAAAATTTAAAATCAATTTTAATATTTAATTATATTATTTAAATTTTATTTTTCAAACAATAAAAATATTATATGTAGTAATAACATTTTTAAATGTCATTTGATGGACACAATGTCATTGTTAATTTTTACCATAAAACCTACTTGATTTAATATAAATAATTATAGGAAAAACAAATAAAAAAAAGGTATTTATAGGCTATCACGACTACCATAACTGTTCGGTAATAAATAAACAATTCGGTTATGGCGACTACCTTTAAGTGACGTAATTTAAAATTTTAAATAAACTATAATCGATATTTGCGATAACCAAATTGTTTATTAATTACCTAACAGTTGTGGCAGGATACTGTGTGTATTGGAAAAATCGTTTGAATGTGGCCTTGAGCACAGTCACCGGGGTACACATTATCAACTAAATATTTCATATCAATATTATACATTTCAAATAACAACAATTTAATATTTTATTATTAGAGTACCATACTTCTATACCATAGGGGTACAGAGGCCCATTCAGCTGATCAAGTGTCTATTCTGTAGGTATTATTCTGTGGTTATGATAGTCGCAATAACTGATAAGTAACAAAAAATAATACTTAAGAGTTATTTAATAGCTTTATTTAATTACTAAAACAATGATTATTAATTTGAATATGAAAACAACTTACAGCAAACATAGCCTTTTCTTCTTCGGCTAAACGAGCTAATTGAATGTTTTCAGCTTCTTCCAAATCATTATTAAGAAAACTATAAAAATCATTAGTAGTCATGCCAAAACCATGTGCAGTAGAGTTCAACTCATTTGCTTGGTCAGTGCCAATTTTGCTAACATCAATTGATAAATCTATTGAACAAAATAAAACAATTAAATTACAATTTGTACTTAATTTTAATACTCGGACATTGGTGCTTACCAAAATCAACTTCGCTCTCCTCGTCTGATTCATCGGAACCATCATTTTTAGGCTTTATATCCAAATATTTTCTGGAATCATCAATTTGAATTGTGTCTTCATCACTATATTTATACGGAATAGCAGCATTAGCAGTAGATTTTTTTTTTGCATCATCTGCATCTGTTTTAGTTACAGGGCCAAATTTTTCTTCCAAATAGAGTTGGTGTAAAAATTTACTTTCAGAAACTAAAATTTTCAAAATAAATGATTAACATTAAATGATAACAGATGACTAAATTAAAATATTACTTGTTAAGAACTCATTTTGAACAAGAATACGATAACGCTCATAGTTTAAATGACGTTCTTCATAAGACATTTGTTCATCTTCATCATCTTTCTTAGGTTCTCTAATAAAATCTAGATGAGCTCGTGCATCAAACCGGTCAATCATTATTTCTTCATTTCCTTGCCAGGGCATCCTAATGTAAGAAAAATAGAATCGATCAAATTATGAAAAGAACAAAATACAAAAATAAGAAAATATTGGTAAACTCTTACATAGTAGCAGGACTATTGGCGGCAATTGCAATGCCTGGATCAATGTGTATTTTACACTGACGACCGTGCAGTTGTAAAAATTGTGTAGGATCAGCTTTCTGAAAATAAACAACATATAATAACTGTTGTAAATATGATTTGTAAAAAAAAAAATCACTTACAATTTTTTCATAATAATCCTTTCGGCGCTGAGCTCGTCTTTGATAGTCAACCAATAGGCCGCGGATTTTTTTCTCTTGTTTTCTTGCTTCGTGCCACATGATGCTTCTTCTTAAGAGGTAAAATTCCAAACTAGAGAAAAAAAACTAGAATAATTATCTGTATAGTGTGTACACACACCTGACTAATAGAATTAACTAATAACCATTTAGTTATTACGAAGATATATAAAATTAAAAGTTAACAGTCATTGCCCATGGGTCAATGGATAATTCACAGAGTAATAATAAAATAATAAATTATTAATTAATAATCACTCAAGTGTTGAGTGTAGACAGTAAGTTGTATTTTTTTTTATAGTATCTATTTAAAAAATGATTATAATGATGTCTTAACCACGGATTAATATAATCCGTTCAACTGCATACGGCGGAGGTTAGTATGATACCTAGGTATGAAAGTGTAAAATTGTAAATATAATGATAAACAAAAATATTTTACGATTAGTTGTAGGTAGGTATGGTAGATGATAGCCACTGTCTAGCCAATAGCAAGGTGGTTTCAATCCATTCGAATATTTGATTAATCCACCTTGGCCACTAGGATAGTATTACTATATTAAAATATTTAATCGTGCATGGCGTCAAAGACGGAAGTAGCGGACAATAATAACAGTAATGGTTTTACGAGTCAAACTTCATAGTTGTTTGTAATACTTATTACTTACATACTTACTTAATTACTAATTTATTATATTGTATTTCTCATTTTCTGACTTCAGTGTCCACTCCCATCTTACTTTTCTATGGACAAGTGTCAGGCCAACTCCACAATTTAAATTTTAAGATAATATCCACATTCCACAATCCACACTTTTAAGTTTTAAATTTTAATCATGAATTTTGTGTTTTTTTCTAATTAATCGTGGTTACTTATTTAAGAATAGTTTACCTGGTATTTGGTTATCATATTGTTCTATGATATATTGATATTATCGAATACATTTCCCGCGTATTTCTATCGCTTATCACTTATCAGCTTAATATTAATTATTTTCAATTTTGTATTTTTGTTTGTTTAAGATGCTCAATGATTTGACAAGGTAATTATGATACATATAATAATTAGCTTGGGTCTGATAGTCAATGCTCAATAGTCAATAGTCACTCAATATTATATATAAATAATCGGTTACTGTGACAGTGTGACTTGGTTAGTAGGTTGTCGGTACTTCCATTTCATATTTTCATTTATTCTGTGGTACCTACTTTTATCACAGAGTAGGTATTTAAGTTTCAGATTATTTGAATACTTAAATATTTGATGCACTCGGTATTAACAGCATACTATAATAGTTAATTATTACTACCTACTACAGTACTGCAGACAGCAGTTGCAATCAGTTACGTTAACGGTACTACGCAAATACACAATCGTCAATCACTGTGTAACCACTATGGATTCTACAATTTCTGTGTCCAAGGTAAGTTTTTAAATTTACTTTTGAATTTGAAACTGAAAGTCTGGTACCTACCTACATATCAATCTAACAGAATACCACTAATGATTTCCAGTGGCGGACTGACTTTCAATTTTAAATGATGCATTTTCATAATTAAGTACTTACCACCACCACCACCACTTTCCTATTTTTACTTATAACAATGTTGATGTAAATAAAATGTGATCAAGAGCCAAAAGGTCAAGCCTTACCATGTAATTCTGCGCCACAGTCACGGGGTGGCACCACTCCCTATGAAAAGTTGATAAATTGAGCGCTTAAACTCACCACTGATGATTTCCATTTAATGAGAAAATCCAGCTTAATGCATTTGCATGTTTGCATTATATGATTTCATTAACTTGTTTTATTTGTTATTTTAAATCATAAATCATAATATTGATGCCATTTTCTTAAATACTAAACTATAATAGTTTATAAATGTATTGTTCAATATAAAAAAAATGCAAAATTGTAAACTGTAACTCAAATAATTTTTATTTTTTATTGTTTTAAATTGTCTGAATTACCTACCTATTAGACAATAATTACTATTAATTAGTATGTTAGAAACTAAATTTATTTTACAGTATTGTTTATTGGCTAGATATATTAAATATCAATAGGTATCTGATATATAAATTAACTTATTAACTTAATATAAGTTCAAAATAATAATTTTGATTGTTACTTTTTTAGGGATGTTTTGTCTTTAAAAAACCAAACAAGGAAAAGAATAAAAGAAAAAGCAAAAGCAAGAAACAATTGACAACCAATCAACCAGAATCTGAGTTGTGGCATACTACATACATTGATATTTGGAATGATGTTAAATCTAAAATTGATGTAATAATAGTTAAATTAATTTAACAAGTATTATATACCTACCAATAATTCATTAATACACTTTACTGAAATGTTATAGGATTTAACTGGATCAATATACTCCAAGTTTATTTCAGAAACTGTAGATTTCTTGACAACCTCAAACATCACTACAAATCAATATATTCCAACAGCATGTTTACTTACAGGTTCAGTTTTTAAAATTCAATAATAAATATGTTTTTATATTATATAAAATAGTCGTATATTTTTATTTGAATAGGAGTGAATTTACCAGATCATGAATCACTATTTGGATTATTAGCAACCAATTTAGAAAAATCTCAGCCGCCTGTTATTGTTGCAACATTATTTTCTGAGCACTTTTCTAGTGTTAAAAATGCAGTTATAAGTATGGTGTCACAGTTGTTGAACCCAAATGATGATGATTCCGATGTATGACTATAATATTATTCTTTAATATAATATGTTTATTTATAAAAATATTTTTTAAATAAATATATATTGGATTTTAGTTTGATGAGGAAATGGATGAAAGCTTAAATGCTGTTGTTAAACGATCTGAATGTACTATATCTACATTAATTGAATGGTATAGTCATCAACCGACTGGAACTCGTGTAGCAATTCTGGTAAAAGATTATGAAATGTGTCAACAAACAGCCTTACAAAATTTCATCTTACTTTTAAGGTTTTTTGTTAAATTATTCATTATTATTCACTTGTAATATTTAAAACACTTTGTTTTTGTTTTACAGTTGCTATATAAAAGAAATTCCAATTGTATTGGCTATTGGTATTGCAACTTCTATATCAAACTTACACAATTCTCTCCCTCATCACGTGGTTACTAAACTTAAAGTGAAAATGTTTGTTAGTGAAGCATCTGTAGTTTTTTTAAATAACATCATGGATCAGGTATAATCAATTAATATTTTTGTTAAATTATACCATAGTTATTTATTGAAAGTATAGACTGTTAACCTAATGATTACATTACATGAATAGTAAATTTAAATAGCTATAATTAAGTTATTATTATCAATTACACACGAGTATAGTGTATACTTAATACTTATATATATATTCATTAAAAACTATAATTTGATTGCAGAAAAAAATATAAATGATTTGTTAAGTACAGAAATCAACTGAAAAAAGTAATTTTTGTTTTAATTTTTATACTTTTTATTTAGGTATTTTTAAAGCCAGACTGTTCATTCTACTTGGGCGGGCGTATTTTAGAATATGTGACTGAAGTATTTTTATACTATAATTTTTCTATTAAACATTTTATAGAAAGTCTCAAGGTAATATTAATAAAACTTAGTTTTGATAATTTACAATACTATTAACAATTCTTATAGTTTTGCCTCATGGAACATTTTTATCTCAAGCCTCTTAATTGCATATGTGTGGCTCATGAATCAGCACAAGGAGCTTTGTTTGATTCTTTAGATAAAAAAACACTAGAAGAAATTACTAAACTGCGTTCAACAAATTATAAATACAAAATTGACAACAATTTTAAAGTATAAAGCTCTTAGATAATTGTTCAAAATTACAATGAATTAAAGTAAATATTTATTCTAAATAACAATTCTAGGAAACTTTTCTTCAATTAATTAGAGACTTGAAAGCTTGCATTGATGATTTTCATATTGGACTAAGAGTATTACACATTTTAGTGGTGGACTTACCACATTCACCATTAGGAACTCAAGTATTCAAATTGATAACATTTATTTCAACTATTTTTGTATTTGTTTTAAATGTGTTTTAATGTTGCATTCTTAGCTCAGAGAAATGTATAGCACTGCAATGAAGAAACACATAATTGACAGTACATCATTTAAAACGTGTTTACAATTATTAAAATTTTTATCTAAAGATGATTTACTTGCAAAATTTGACAAGGTAATTTGTATTATTATTCATATTTAATATAATATTATAATTTCTTTTTTACCTTTGTACTTTCCTTCATATTATTTAGATAATTCATGTTTTCAAGAATATAAAAAATAATAAACGGGCAAACAATGCTACAAAATTAGTTCAAAGCTATGTGAAACGTTTAGAAGAGTCCCATTTAAATAATTTAGTTATTGTAGAAGATAAACCTCAAGAGAAACCTAAAGACAATTTACAAGCTATATCAAGATCACAGTTTAAAAGAGTATAATTTAAAATTTAATATAGTTAATTAGTTATTATTATATTGTTTTTACTATCATTATTTTCTCTTTTATATTAGAAACTTATAGACAATGTTAAACTCGAAGATACCCGGCCAATGACTGAGTTTGAAAAAGCACGTTCAGAAACTTTAGATAATTTAACGGAAGCAATATTACGGTGTTTTCTTGTACCTCCAACCACCATGCCTTTAAATGAATTGTTGATATTTGATGATTTGCCATCAATTAGGCGCAAAATTGTTGGTGAAGACAGAGCTGCTCAATATACAGCATTTGTCAATCCTCAACACTATCTTGATGTAAGAAATTGAATACTTAAATGATTTGCATATACTCAAAGAATAAATATTATAATATCAACAGTGTGATTGCTGTGAATTGGAATTTACAGAACAAATATTTAAAACCATGCCAGATATATCTATTGTATACAAATTACATTTAGAGTCAAGGTTTGACCAGATTAACATATATGATTGGTTACAGGTAACTTACACTTAGATTAAGTAATCATATAATTTAATAATAAAATTAATTTATAATTATTTTACATTAAATTTTCAAATATTATTTCAACTATATTATCATAGTTTAATATTTTGTAATGCACATTAAGTCTTAATATTGAATAATGCAACTTATTTAAATTGTATTAATATAATAACTATTAACTAGGTTTCTGTGTATAGGTTGTGGATTATATAATATATTATATTATGCCTTTCCAATTAATATTTCAAAAAAGTATCAGTTTTTTTTTTTTTTAGAAATTTATTTCAATTGTTGGTCCCGACCAAAACGACGATGACAATGATGACGATATAGACCCAGTATTACAGTATCCTTTTAATCTAATATATTAGATCTAGTATATATTTTGTAGTCTCTTACATAAATTTTATCTATTTGATGTTCCTGCCATTTTATCTTTAAATTTAAGATATACCATATAGGGACTGCTCCAATGTTTGGTCTATCAGCAAACTTGTACAAAAATGTAATCTGCCAACTACTTTATAGATTCTGAGCGAAGCGATGAATGTATTAATTTTACAATGTTGTGTGTTGATTTTTTTTGTGTCTGTCATTTCCTTTTGGACAGTAAAAATTTTTTGATCTTATTTAACAGTATATTTTCTGATAGGAAGTTGAATCTAATTGATACTTTGAAGAGTCAAAAGTAATAAGTTCCCATTAGTTTTCAAAAGCGTCATGAAAAACAAACAATAATTTTAGAAAAAACTGAGATTTTTATGCAAAACCTGTTTTATTTGGGTCTTAGGTGTAACTCTACAAAAATAACCTTAAATTCATGAAATGTCCACTAAATGTTTATATTAGCATTTTCTATACACCCTTTTTTTTTTTTTTTTTTTAAAATATGACTTTATTTTGAAATATTACAATCTATACAGGGGTGTACAATAAGTAATAATTATGGTGAAAAGAATGAAAAACTATGAACTAATGATGACATGGTAGGAAATCTCTCATTAGAGACACCTAGTGGCTTTACAAAAACATTACAATTTATTACAATGACATTTAATTTAAGCAATTTATAAAACTTTTAGGTCGCGGCACCAGTTCCGCTTGAGTCGTCTAGTTGGATTTCCGGGTAGTGCTGGTGTAGCAAGGTCCTTGATGAGTTGGTTGAGGTTGGATTGAAGTTTTGCGTGGAATCGTTTGTAATATAGAGTGGCTGTATCGTTGACAGAGCGGATTTTGAGATCGGAGTTTATAATGTTATTGGAGACATACCAGGGTGCTCCTGAAATTAGACGACAGCAGATATTTTGGAAGGCTTGAATGGTTCTCTTGTTTGATTTTTTGGCAGAACCCTATACTACCACCCCGTATGCCCAAAGTGGTTGTATGAGAGTTTTGTAAAATAATATTTTAATGTTTAATGTTAGGTTTGAGCGTAGGAGTGGCCTTAGTAGGTGCAGTCTTGAATTCAGCTTTTTGCGTTTATTCTTGAGGTGAGATGACCATG
>WHPZ01560990.1:0-18316 GCA_016617965.1 Macrosiphum rosae
GCACTCCTTCTGGTAGAAATTTTGTATACAGGATATAAAAAAAAAAATAAATAAATAAACACCATTGTAAAACCACTAGCTTCCTTGCTCCGCTCAGAATCTAAAAACTACCTACTTCTAATTATAATCTTGTTAATAATATTTTTTAAAATTTGTTATAAATTAAATGTTTATTATTTAAATATTAAATATGAATTGAATATTATGTCTTGTGTTAAAAATGGACACAATGCCGTGATGGGAAAGAACGCGTTCATATTATGTGAACTTTACATGAACGAGTTCGATTTTCAAGAAATGAACTTGAACGTGAAGTAAGTTCTTATCAATTATGATTTTGAACGTTTTGGGTTCGTTCATTGGCAATTTAATTTTCATAGAACAGGCGATTTGATAACGTTTTAAAATGTTTTGTAGCCGATCAGGTTCCTTCTCAAGAATCAAAATATATGTTTTTAATTTTGTTTATTTTTAGTTTGGATATTTATTTTTTCCCTGAAATTACGACGGCGTTGATAGCCGATAAGAATAATATGTCATTTATGGTATTGCCGTATTGGTATATTATTATAATTCCGTTGTAACTTGACATAATAAAATAAAGTGTTATAAATAACATTCCCAAGACTAAAAGTTCATACAAATATTATTTTAGGCTGTATACAGAGTATTCCACAGTGTCCCTACTAATAATCATTTGGTTAATTCCATATCTACTGATCAACTGCAATTAAACTTAAACAGTAACGATAAAGAACTGTAAAGCTTAATTAATTGGTACATGGTCAGAGAGAAACGTATACAGTATAACTGTGGAATGCCATCAACTGCACCGGTAGAGAGATTATTCAGTACAGGAGGCAACACAATGACTGTTAAAATACATAGACTTTCAGATAAAACTTTTGAAAATCTTGTTTTACTGAAACAAAATAATAAAATAATGACCTGAGGGCTATAGCTGAAATTAAATATTACATAATAGGTATTATGTACAATTATTCGGTAAAAGCAATTTTAACAGTTATCCTATTGCCTATTATTTATTCGTTATTACTCATTTTTTTATATTTAACTAGGTATGTTATATTATGTTTAATTATTATGTTTTACAGTTTACATTTACTAGCATAAAAAGTATTATTTTATTTTGTTATTTAAAATACATAATTTATTTTTGTTTGAATTTTAAAATAAAATGTATTCCATTGTTTAAGTTATTAATTTCATCTTAGTATCTTACTAAACATGTGCAATGTACAGGATATTTTATTGTACCATTAATCATTATGAATAAATACTAAATAGTATTAATAGTATTATAAATATTTTTATATTTATTATTTATAACATTCTTTTAACTATTTACATGTAGTTTGTAGTTATAATTCTATTGCACTATACAGACATAAATTGCAATTTTAATTTTTTAAACACATTTTCTTTAGTAACTTTTTATAATTTTTGATCATTTTAAAAATTATGAACTACTGAACTAGAATTTGAACTAGTTCATATTTAATGTCTTGAACTTGAACTAATTCATTTTCAGAAAGAACTTTCCCCTCACTGACACAATGTAATTAACATGTACTTTGGGTAAAATTTGGTTTATGAGTTACCACTTGACTATTGCATTACTCTGTACCTGGATGTTGTACTGCATTGAATTCCGTACTTTGTTGAAAATACTATTTTTTATTGGAGATTTTGATTCTAAATACCTACTGTAAATTAGAAGTAAGTGTATATCTACCTGATAACGTAGTCATAGGATCCTAACATTATTTAATTTGAAATACAGTTTTTCTTTTATACGAAAAAAAAGTGTTTACGTGACAGCCAGTTGTACTAAATATTAACGATAATAATAATTTTTAATTTGTATATATTACAGTGAGTATGTAGGTAGATATATATACAATTGAGTAATGGTATAACAGTTTAAGTTAACAGTTTTATGACTAGTTTCGTGTATGAAATAATTGCCATTTTACAAGATAATATCTCATTTGATGTATCCCTGTCTCCCTTTCAATTCAATTCGCCTACTCTCATACGAGTCAAAATAGCGAATGTGATACATGTGTATGTTCACTTAAATATTATAAGATAAACAATGATCAATTGATCCTTTTATCCATTACATTAGTTACATTTATTGAACGTTGATTTTGCTTACATAAATACTACTATATTTTAATAAAGTTTATAACATTCAGCTATTAACAATTATTTTCCCAGATTAATTACATTAATTTTTAAAATTCTTTGATATTTTATTCATACATTAGTAGTACTTATATTTAATATAACTAGTATATAAGTTCTATACATTTGGGTATCTCTATTCAAATTTTGTAATATTTTAAAACCTATACAAAATCTTTTGAGAATGTCATTATGAGTATAAAATAAAATGATATACGTTAAACGTTTAAAGTTCAATTAATGAATATTATATTTATATTACAAACAAAATAACCAAAATTATTATTCGTTTAAATATCTAATTTTATCCAAATTTTAACTTGAAGTGCCTATAAATTTAGATTTTTTTGTTCCAGTATGCAATACTTAGAAGAAATCGTATATAAAATTTTCATCCCTTAACCATAAAAATTTGATATGTTATTAATTTTGAAGTACAAATAGTTTTTTTTAAAAATATTTTTCGCGGTTTCGACTTATTTAGTCAACATTTAAACATCAAGTGCTTAAAAAAAAATCATGGCGCTATGCATCTTTAATTCTTTGAAACGATTAGAATAGAAACTTATGACAAACCATGAATTCAATTTACCAGTTTTTGACTAATTTAAAGTCAATTTAAGATATATAAGTATCTAAGGTTACTTGTTAACAAAAAATGTGATAGATTGTATCGAGTAGGTACTATATTAATATAGTCTCTTGTAAAAATAAATTCCCTTTTTTCTTTTTTTTCCTCCGATGTTTTGAAAAGTACCACCATTTTTATACCTTGACCCACCAGTTTAATTATAACCAAATTATATTTCAAACACTTCAATGTTCACCCTGAAATCACCCCTCATGTGGGAAATCGAAAACTGATGAGACAGAAAAAATAAAACACTCAAACACTCATCATTGTTAAATCAAATCAATTCATAGACGTGTGTGAAGTTAGCCCTCCACTTCACCGAAATCTTTCAAAATATTTGTAATTGTAACCTATTTTTTATAAATTGTAACTAATTGTTAAACCAACTTTTTAAAAATTGTAACTTCATCGTTCAGAAGTTGTAACGGTTTTCTCAATGGGGGGCCATCACCTTCACGCAAGTCCCCCACTTTAACCAAATCGATAAAAATTAAATTTTCTAATTTTCTTTTTATTTGATACCATTCGTAACCAACTTTTGAAAATGTATAACAGCTCACTGTATCAGAGTTATGCCCATTTTATATAATCTCAATTAACGCACCAATTTTGTAACTCTGCAATTTGCAACAGACATTTTGAAATTTTTAACCTCGATATACCAGTGTTAAAGTTAGTTTCTCAAAGAGAGGCAGCCCCCCACCCACAAAAGCGACTTAAACTATTTGAAAACATTTGTAAATCATTCAGCTTGATTTGTAACCATTTGTAACCGAAGTTTTAAAATTTGTACCTAAATTTGTGTACCTCAGTTATGACCATTTTCAAATTAAGGGATAGCCTCCTTAGGCCTCCTTACCAAATAAAATAGCTTTCAACCCTCGTATAACATAAGCAGTATATACTACCATATCAAATACTTATTTGTTGGATATTTTTCAAATACTATTCAATTTTGTAGGACAATATTTTAGATACCTATTTTGAAGTTCTGGGACAACTTGGGTGGGCCAACTTCCTAATTTCAAAGCTCATAGTGGTCGTACGAGTTACTTTCAAATTCTAAAACTGGACTTGCAAATCCTTTCTAGTCATAAGCTTCCGTTTGGTACATATTTCAAAGTTCTGGGTCAACCAGCTCATAGTGGTCGTACGGGGAACTTGAAAATTCTAAAAACAGTCTTGCAAATTCTTGCTAATCGTTAGCTTTCGTTTTATACCGATTTAGAAGTTGTCTGTAAAAACAAGTACACTACATGTAATTGGGCCATCTTTAATTTTTTTGGTTTCACGGGGAATGTTTGGATTTAAAAATTCTAAAAAGAAACTTGCAAATACTTGGCGTATATTTTAAAAAAAAAATGCAGTTCTTAGGTGAGCCAACTTCACGAACACGTGATAAATGTATCGGTTTTATTATGAAGTATTTATACTAAATTTATGGCAACATTATTTATGTCATTCAAAAACAAATAATCACATAGCCATATGAATTATTTTTATATTCACCAAATATATTATAAATATTATATTATTATTTACATTTTACAAGAATACAAGATATAGTAATAATATGTAAAGAATACTTAAATTATTTAATATGGTCTTTTGAATTTCAAACTTTTGGTGACAAATAAAATTCAATAGGTAGTTAAATAACGTTTTTCCTATAAAAAATACTTCATTTTGTTCTTTGTCAAAAAATAGAATTCGTCGAAATTTGGAATATTCCACAATCACTTATATTATTATTATCCATGCATACGGAAATTTAAGTCAATTTTTGAACAACATTTGGCTATATCAATAAAATGGAAGTAGATACTCGTTATTTTGTAAACATTGATAAAACTTAATATAATAAAACTAAATTTTAATTTATAAAGCAAAAAAATTGAATACAAAACTGAATACAAATTTGTACGCAAATTGAAAATCTCAAAAATCCTTATCCATGGAGTTTTTTATTGGCATTTCAATTTTGTTTTTAAATGAACAATAATAATTTTAGTTATTTCTTCTTGTAACTTTGGAGATTGGATGTTTATTGATTCAAACATTTAATGAGGTTTAAAAATATTGCTGTCCATATTAAGAAATAAGAACTATCTTAACTATTGAGGTACCTACTTAAAACGTGTATTTTGTGATTAAATTAACTGCTTATATAATTATCTATTTAATTTATTCAAACAATTGGACTGTAATTACATATAATTTGGATACTTATGATATTCTGTGTATTTTAATCTGATCAAGAATTTAATATCACCATTATGATATTTCAGCATATATTTAACCTCAGGACGCTTCCACGAATATGACGTGTACATGCAACATGCGGAGTAATGTAAATTTCAAATGTGTAACGAAGCTCGACAAATATTATAAACAAAATACATATATATTTTTAAAAAAATCCGATATTACATACCTAATTAATAATACCTATTTGAAAGTAGGAATTCTACAATAATTGAACAGTAAATGACAATGCTTCTTGTACAAAATTATACTATTTCCGTAATAATTGTCAGAGACTTTATTTTCATAATTTTACGGACACGGATGACGCACATGAACACAATTTCTAAAATCACAATCCTGCGAGATCCTAATTATATACCAATTAGTATAATTTCCATGCGTATGATACATCGTCGTCTCTGTCGTCATCGTCGGAAAAACGATAGTTTAAAGATCCTTTGTAAATGCTATTGTCTTCTTTGTATTGTCATTGTGTTTTTCTTTTTACGTTTCGTCGAGTGTTTCATATGAAATCAGAAAGTTATCCTGCAAGTTATAGGTAGAAAAAAACAACTATGGATTACAACTTTAGCTTGTTCGCAACACTTGAATAACATGACATAATATTTCTACTCAAATATAATATATTAGTACTCGTTTATTATTTCCGTGTGGCAGGTACATTGCGACCGGATAGAATAATAGCATCCCCTGTTTAAATACAATAATATTGCCTTTTGTAGTTCACTAATAATTAAAAACATCAATTGATAATACTGAAATGGATTTCATGTTCCATGTGCGCACACAAACCAGCCCTTGCTTACAAACAATATTTTGTTTTGTTTTTATACATTAAGCGTTTTATACGTTTTAGTAATTTGTTCAGTACTCAACTAAAAATAATACCATAAATATTTTAATATGTAAATTGAATAACATTAATTTCGATCAAACAATAATAGTGTTGAAAACAACGTAACGACAAGTGTTCCATATATATTATACAGCAAATAATAATACAATATTACTGCAGCTATTCATGAATAAGTTATATTATTTGAGCATTCAATAAGTATAATAATACAAGCTAATTTTTATCGTTTTTATTTGAAAATAATATTATTATAATAAACGTTAATATACACATAATTTATAACTAAGTATATAAAATACGAACAAGTAGGCATTGCTGAGTTTATGTTGTTTCGGTGTAGGTACCTGCTGTGTCTATTGATATAAATATATAACTATCATTGGAATAATGTATTTTTTATCAAACCCGACATACAAAAATTATACGTGATATTGTTTAAGTAATTAAAATTTATATTTTGACAGTGATTTTAATTTTTTAAATATTATAGAAAATATAGAAAATAATAAATTAATAAAATGTTAAAGTATTTAAAACGTATAAAATATGGTTTTAGATTTTGAGCCAAGAGAAAGAAACTATTGATTTTACAATAATGTCGTTCTGTTATCAATATTTATGGTAGTAAAAATGCTTTATTTTTCGACTTCAGCATCTTTTCTGGTAGGAACGTGAATCTAGTTGGTGCATTCAAGAGGTTAAAATTTAAAATTCACAGTAGTTTTTAAAATTATCGAGAAAAACAAAAAAAAACAAAAAAATGGGAATTTTTACGCGAATCGGAATTCTGACAAAATCGATTTTATTTTTTTGGTCAAACTCAGACACCAATGACGATACATTCTTTAAATTTTGCAATAATTTATCAAGGAATTCAAATCGAACACATCCATTACAACTACTGTACTGCAGAGCGGTACCCATTTGTCCATCTTCTTTTGTTCTGCAGTAGTACCTATAAGTACTAGTAATTCATGAATTTATATGAACAAAATGAAACATTTCCAAGACCATTTAGGTAGTGAAAGTAAGGTCAAGCTTTTTTGAAAATTATGTCACTTCTAAATGAAATGTATGTAATGAGTTAACTAACGACGATTTCAATTACCATTCTCATTATTTCATTTTTATTTAACCACCAAAAATATTATATTCTATTAAAAAAAAAAAAACATATTTCATATTTGTTATAATATTATTATTTCCTCGTAATTTTCCGTCATAGTTATTTTTGGTGATGAGGACCTTGGAATATATACAAATGAAAATATGATAAAAAATTCTATCAGAAATACAATCTTAGTAATACAGACAATACAGTTTATAATGCACACGTCGTAAATCTACATGGGCATGTTTAGTTTAAACTAAACATAAACGTGTAACATAATTGAGTAAAATCAACATATTGTTTAAAATAAAATACGATACCAATTTATAAATGTTAATAAAATAAACATTGTAACCACACTTTGCATAAATATACATATAGTATACTTTTAGTTATAATTTTATTTATTAAATACAAATGTATCGTATGAAGAAATGATTTGGTGCATATAATATATGCGTGAAATTATGTTGTCATAATTCAGTGAAAAATAATTTTTTTGACAGGTATTCAGTCAATTTAATTTATGACAGTACGATGATATTTCTAAATTGTAAAAATGACAGTGATGACACCTAACACATTCAACTATTCTAGGAAGGATTATTGTATACATTATGAGTTCATGTTGAATTTTTTTTAATCTACCTAATAATCCTTATACTTTTCAACGATATTTCATTATTAAATAAAAAAAATATAAAATGTTATATATTTCATCTACACTGTATTATACATTAGCGTATTAGAAAAGTTTATTACTTATTAATTATTTATGCAAGTATATAGCTAACAATGAGTTATTTCCTTACAAAGTGTATTCGTTAAAACGTCGACAAATTCCAACATCATAAATTTAGCAAATGTTCAACATTTAAATTTTATACGAGATCGAGATGATGAAGATAATTTAAATACGTCATGTGAAACTAAAATATAAATTATGTATTTTGAACATGGTGTAATATTATGCTATTTACCATCAATTTAAAACCGGTTTTAATTATACATCATCACAATTTGATTGCAATAAAAAGGTTCGTTAATTTTTTTTTTATTTTTGATTTTATTATCTGTATACTAAACAGCGTTGATGAGTAAAACGATTACGAATGTGTAATCGAAATAATAATGTTCAGCGAGAGTCGATTAAGATAAGGTTGAGTTAAGACTGTAAAAATCATTATTACCATAAAATTAAAAAAAAACCCAGTTTTTACAATGATTATGGCAATACTATAAAGTTCCAATGTAACGGAAAGAGCATACAATAAATAATAATAAATTATATTAATACGCTTAACAAACTTCAAAATAATTGAATGGGAGTTTAGAACTTAAAATTTGACACAACAAAAATCCCAAACAATTATGTTTTATTTTTTGAGGACGACACAATAATGCATAGTACTTATTACAACGTATTTATGTAAATAGGTTTTTTTAAACATTGTTACATAACATCAGTTATCAGTTACCTATACCTATCTATTAATGTATGATTTTATTATATAGGTATGTTTATTGTAAAATGCAGGTAAGTATCTACTACATTAAAGAACTATCATATTTTTTAAATCAATACTTCTTGCTTTATTGGTTTGTGTACTGTTTTAATAATTTCGCTGCAATAATAAATAAAAACACCGATTACCGTGACCATAGGTAATAATATGTTTATCGTATTTTTGGCTTATCGACTTAAAAAGCACATGCTTTCTATTTTAAACTGTTCAATTATGTCTTGCATTCAGGCACATTATGTTATTCACATTAATCATATAGTACCATACTATAGTGTCCGTCGCATACACAATGATTTGTTCGTACAAACATATTTTGTTCCATTAAATTAAGAGTTCCATTGTATATTTGTATGGGTAACCTGGTTGAAATGTTTTGATTTGAATATTCAGAGGAAAAATGGTAACATATTAACCATTAATTGTTGTCTCGTCAAATTGTTGTTATTTTACCTCCATGATAAATAATTTTTGTTAATGGAATGGAATTTGAGTTGCTAAGAAGTTTAACGTATAAAATCAATTGTAATCACATCTTACAGTACGGGTATCTAGTAGTATTACTGGCATTATTAAGACATCACATTGTTTAACAGTATTATATATTATAACAGTATTTAACTAAATTGTACTTAAGTTATGTATATAAAAATAAGCTTAAACATTTTCCAATTCAAAAAATATTAAAAGCTATAGTATAAATAAAATACCAAATACCTTGAACCTAAAAATGTTTAATAGTATTAAAAAAAAATGTTAAACTATAAAGAGTAGTATCTAACTATAATTTATATTATAATATGTAGTAAATTTGCTATATAATTTTTGAATTTCCCAAATAATAAAAATTATAGTTTACCATGTACCTACGAAAGAATCTTTTTAGTTTATTGCTATGGGGTGATTGTGAATAAAAATAATACTAGCAATCACCATATTATAATAGTAATATACATGTAGTGCAAATTAATAAAACTAATTGTATACTATATATTACAAATACTAGGTATCACGTAGATATATAATTTTGATTCGTATGATGAGACTTTAATCACAATGAAACGATTCAAATATATGTTTTTAATACTTTTATTATACCTATAACTTATAAGTACTAACTAGACATCGGATACATGCAAAAAAAACATTGTTTTGAGTAAGAAATTAATATCGAAAAAAAAAACAATTTAATAATAAAATTGTATTAAAACCACGGTATACGAATATCCTATAATAGTATATTTTTATGTTCATTGTACACTCTTTTAATCTTATATTATTCTTAGGTACCTATATATAATATACACACGATATTCACATGGACTATACCAGCATAATATAGCTATTTCCCGAGGGATAAGAAGTAAAGAATTTATTTTAGTGGAGATAAAATCATCAGTATAAAAAAACATAAGAAACCAAGCAAACAGGGGTAAAAAACAAAAATTAAGAAAAACCTTTAGATTCTGATGAACAAAAAAAAAAGTTTTCTAGTGAAAACTAATGCAATTGTTGTTGTACAAGAATCGTATATACGTCACGCATGCGAACATTTTTAACGAACAACGGTGAAGTAATGTGCCTGGAAATCACTTGGAGTAAATCGCTTTTATTATTTATCAATCAATATATGTGGCACGTGTTGGAAAACCCAGTAGCTCCTTTAGCAGGTTACCTTCCAATAGTGGGCATTTCGTTAAAAAAAAATGTACAAGTACAGAATAGTGTGTTTAGTATAGTCATATATAATGGCCCAAATAGAAAAAATGCAACAACCACTCATTTCTTTGTCACTGTCTTATACATGCAATAATTATACTAAATATCTTTTCCAATATTTTTTTTTGGAATACACAATCTGTAAATAATTATATTTTTTACAATAAGCGTATGAGTGATATAGTACAGATAAATGATAAACAGATACATGTAAATTACCGATAAAAAGAAGCTTTTTACTCGATTAGGTAGGAATTAGGTAGGAATATCGTACATTTTTATTTAAGAGGTTTCTGAAACATTTAGGTGGGTTTCTGGGGATACAATTTGAGTTGAGGTTTTAAATGAAAGGGTTTTGATGGCTAGCTAGGCAGAATCAGAATCGTTTGTAAAAGTTGGATATGGTGTCTAGGTGTAGGTTGGTGTGAAAGTGTGGTTGGAAAACAATAAGGATTTGTATATAGTCCAGTGAGAGGTTCTGTAAAGGCTACTTAAAAAAAACCCTCCATAAACACAGGACAGGTGGCTCTACTTTAAAAATCTATGTACAAACTGGATATATGGCGACATGGATGTACTCCTATTCACATTACCGTTTTCGGGAGAAAGTGTTGTATTGCTATTGTATAGCCTATACCTACTATGTATACAACTCAAGAAAAAAATCGTGTAAATCAAGTCAAAAGTTCCAACAATTACCGTATTCGAGATAATGATTTTTCTTTTAAAATTGTATAATTGTAAAATTATATAAAATTGTATCTCTGGTTAAGTTTAATAACTTAATGAGCATATCAGTTCAGGTGTATTTCAAAAACTGGTCCAGGTTCCAAAAAATTTACATAATACCACCCTAATAATCGTCGGTATCATCATTGCACAACCACAACTTGATCCTTAGATGACTTTAACTAGACTCTCTGAATTTGGTACCTAGGTATATTTCCGACCAACTTTACTCAGACCAAGCCTACATACCTATGCTCACCAACAGAAACTACAACATGATGCTTTTAAAGAATCAAATATTAATTTACAGTGTGTGGGGCACTAATCGTAGAAATTATGAATGTATTATATCCCCCCATTAATGAAAACTTCTGTCTTTGCCACTGTACTGAAGAACACACTTATATCCATTCAGACATGGATAGCTACCAATATGAAACTAATAATTACAAACATCATACAAATCTATATATTTCTATCCTATTTAGGTACCTATCTATTTTATTAGATTTTTGATTGATATTGGTGTTCATGTTCTCTTAACAATTTTTCTTACATCAAAATAATGTGATATTACTAAACAAATGTCTGAATAATATTGAAATTATTGATGGAATGAAAATGACGAAATGAGTAATATATTTGATGAAATATTTTCTTCAGAATCAGAAATTGTTATCAATTCTATACTATGTATGGTATATTTATTTTTTATGTGAGATGTAACTGATAGTTCATCTAAGTACGTATCGTAAAATGTCTGTGGCGTTGCTTGTGGCTAAACAAGCTCGTAAGATATTTCTTTCATCGTAATATCATAATTGTTTCAAATTATAATATTGTTTATAATACAAATAAATAACATAACTTAAAAACTCATACAGTATAATTGTGTAAATGAGATGAATTTAAAACAAGGCCTAATTCCCAACCTTCGCTCCCCTAAGTTCTTTAACTGTTTTATCGTTATGCAAACTTTTATTAAGCAGAATTGTTCACTAAGTTGTCTTATATGAAACCTAATGTACAGATTATTTGTTATAACGCTGCACTTATAATCAAAATTACTTGTACCAGAATAATAGAAATAATTAACAATAAATAATAATTATACAAATGTGAGTAGTTGTAGCATTCACTATTTTATTCAATATCATTTTACTATTATAATATATTAATAGGTACCTAGCTTATAATTCATAATAATAAATTATTGATTATTTACTATCGGTATAGTAAATATTTATATTTTAATATTATCGTTGTTTACAAAATATATTTTTAAATATTTTAATAGACAGTTAAAATTAAATTTTAAAAATAAAGCATTAAACAAATTCTTTTGTTTAAAATATTTAGTTATGAAAATTGAGTTGAAAATCATTACCTTTTTTAGAAATTTACAATAATTTTGTGTTTTATTTGTTTATTCGTCAGCTACATTTTAAATAGTAAAAATGCTCCAATATTATTCGAGATAAGCTTCATTTCTGATAGAAAAGTGAATCTATTATATATGTTTTTGGGATGTCAAAATCGAAATTTCCAAAAAGTTTTCAAAAGCGTCAGAAATAACAAATAAAAGTGAAAAAAGTGGTAAATTTTATATAAAAGCGATTTTTGAAAAATTCGATTTTTTTTTTTATGTATAACTTAAAAAATAATAACCGTAGAAGTTCGAAATGTTTACCAAATATTCATATTAATATTTTCAATAAATAGTAAAACAATTTTGAAATACATTTTGAAATTTGTAATTTTTTTTAAAACTATTCTCGATTAAAAATTGTTTACTTAATAAAAAAAGCTTGAAAATTTAATACAAGGTATATAAGTTATATAAGTTTCATTAATGCAAGTTCAAAAATATTAAAGATACACAGCAATGATTATTTTTTGTATGCATTTAAAGTTAATATTTTGACAAAATTCATCAAAATTTCGAACGTTTTCAAACTATTTTTCAGTTATAAACTCATAAAAGTTTTTCCGTTCATAGCTAACATTAGACATTTTGATGGAAGACTCCCCACGAATATTTTTAAATCAAATGTTTACCGGAAAATAAAATCTTTTGTGAGAGTTTGAATTTAAAATTTTTATGATAGTGGATTTTCTTCGGTAGGTTAACGAATTTTAATTTTTTGATATGTTGTTGTGATTCAAAAGCAAAGAATCCTAGATACTTGAAAATTTCACCAAATATTAAAATTACCGTTACCCATAATATATGATAATATTTGCAAACAATTTTGAACTGTTTTTGGGTCATTTATAACCATACAGTTTTTTTTTAATGTTGTAAATTATATTTCAGTTAAAAATTCATAAAAGTTTTCCTTTTCATATCTAACATACGGCATTCTAATAGAAGGTTTCCAACAAGTTTTCTACCTCTATCAAAAAGTAAAAGTTCACAGGAAAGTCACGCTATTTATATTCATGAGATATTTTAGATTTTTATGACTTTTTTTTTAAACTATTAAATTTGATTATTTATACATGAATGACATAACGTCTCCGTTCAGAATCGTTTTTCGCATACTATAATTTATAATTTAATTCAAATATAACACATATATTACGGCGACATGCTAGAAATCTACTGCACAGCAGAACGGTACACTTGTTCACCTTTTTTATTTATGATTTCGCGAAAATTGTGAGCTTACGAGTAACGATTATATTGTGACAATTCCTGATTTTGCATTTAAATAATAAGTGCTAGGGTGCTCCGTTGTTATGTATTTATTAGTTTTTCAGCTCCAAACATAAAGATAAGAATAAAACACAATACAATATATTTGTATAAATATATTGTGTTTTAGGCATGGTTTAAGATAGAATTTATTTTAATAATCAGTTTATCGTAAACCGTGGTTTTATGTAAATGGAGACAAATTACATGGTATATATTTTTATATACCTACTTTATACAAAATGGAACAGTAAGTCAGCAATTATTGCTATGACAGTTTTGAATTTGTTTGCTTTCATCTTGTGCTAGAGTAACTAACTGACATAACACGATTTAAAGATTCTATTATCATACCCAGTCATCGCCAAGTGAGACAATTTTAAAGTGTATATACTCATAGAGTTCAGTGTTACCTAATTTGTAACATTATATTTGGGGGGCTAAGCTCTTCCGATTATAAATGTAGCAGTTGTAGCACACTGAAACTAAAACTGTACTTATTATGAATAGGTATGGGCAAATGTAATGTATTTATTATTTTTCATAATTATAATTATAATTAACTAATTATCAAACCTAGCCTATAGTACATTAGTAAAAATATTTAAAACCAGTTATTTAGGTACCTAACTAACCTAGTATTGATCAAATATTATTTTTTTTTAATATAAGAAATATAATTTTTGTCAAGTAAATAATAAAAGTTGATACGGAAAAAATTGGGACTTAGCTATTATTAGTAACTATCAAGCTATACTCATGAAAAATACAGTATAGTATAGTTGTTTTTCCACTATTACTATTAATCAGATAATCTTCGACCTGCATTCATTATCTAAATAATAATAATACTTCCGAATGTAAAAGTTATAAACAATAGGCATTTTAATTGTTCTATAATTGTATAATACAAATCAATTAGTTTATATTAGAATACAAATATTTATAACAATAATGTATCTATTTACTATTAATATGAACTACAATATTATAACTGTATAATAATAATAATAATAATAGTAGTAATAGTAATAATATTTTCTAAGTGTAATAAGTTAATAGAATTTTTTCGATAGCATAATGCATAGTAATAGTTGTAGTAACTAACTGCTATACTCGAAGTGTATTGATAAATATTATAATGCCTTATAAGGAATAGGGACACAATATGCCTAAAATATTATGTACCTATGTATGGGTTTGTAAATAAAAATAGCATTTAATTTTCTATAACGTAGGTACCTCAGAAATCCATTTTAATTGATGAACGATATCCGTTCCTTCTCATTGTGTACATACAACATACATACTATAAAATATAAACAAACACTTAGTAGATACAAACAACTATAAAAATTATAAAGTAATAACCTGATGTATTAAAAATATAATTGCAAGTTCTCGATGTCATTATCCTAAATGGATTTACATTCGTACGGAAACATAAAAAACTACTCTCCTAGGTGCAAAGTAAAAAATTGAAATCAATTAAAATCCATTACAAAGTACGTTTCGGTATGAATAAAAATAAAACACGTATCAAGGTCTCAACACTCAGATGATCGGATTATCTACGCTGTAAAATGTAATGTAACCAAAATTATTTTTAGTGCTCAAGCCTTGTAGTTTGTATAGATAACGTTTCGAAACGTGCACACGATGTCATGATGGCATGATAATATACGAGCCACCTAATATTATACCGACGAGGTATAGTTTGTTTCTCATTTGGTGGTATCTATTATATTATATTATGCATTTATATATACCCCCCCCCCCTCCACGATAACCACCCCCTATACACCGACCACCGTCAACAATTTGATATAAAACTGTTATAACCACTTCAAGAATATTCGTTCAACAGACGCTTGCAAAGTGTGTGAACGTGTAAGGACAATAATGATGGAACAGAAATCCATCCAAAAATTCGTAATCGAGGATAAGTGATGGAAAAAACTGTTTTTATATTATATGTCTTTTATTGCAATTGAAAGTTTGCAGTGTTGTCTGAACTCACGTATAGTGTACCTACACACGCGTGTGTAACCATTAATATCAAACACACGAGCATTATATTAGTGTACTATTCGAGAACTTATTACAATATTGCAATATCATTATACATTGATTATTAATACAATTATACCACCAGTATATAAACCTATACCGGCTGATAAAATAACAACAACACTGATGATAAGTATAGGTAGGTACGCACTACTTATTACGTAGGGTGGAATTTGTATACCAACTGTGAAGTGCGTGTGTTATACTACATAAACTATATTATAATATAATATTATGTAATATACCTACTACGATTACCATACATATGTATTATCTTTGTGTGAGTGCGCATGTCCGAGGAATTTATAAATATATAATGTCCGGATAAATGATTTGGAAAAAGTGCACGGATCGGTAGGGGTTAATATCATGTATCATATAATATATTATATTATATGACATACAAGCGGAATCTCGGGACACCGAGTTGCGTTAACCACTATTGCACTTCGCCCCACCGCCGATGTACATTAAAACATGGAATGCTTTGTTATAAATGGTGTGCTTTGGCGAAATTGGCTTCATTTATTTACATTAAACACACAACACACACGCATACCCACACACACCCACGAGTGTATGCACGTTCATTCCATATATATATAGGTATTATAACTCTGGTCGGGCCGTGAGGGACTGGTGTGTGTGTGCGTGCGATGGAATCGATGGTCGGTGGTTTGCGGTGGGTGAGTGTATTGGCGGCGGGGTTACCGTGCGAGGGGCTACCTATATTATACTACGCCACATACATAATGGAAGAGGTTTTCCTACCTCCGCCACCGCCGTTCCCAACAACAAAAGGCAGATGTCAGTCATTCCTTTCATTCATCGCCCGGCGGCGGCGGTAAAACTGGATTGACAACCGACCGGCAGCAATAATATAGTAAAATGCGATCGCGGCGTAGATGCACGTGTGTTTCGGTGCGATTGTGAGAGAGAAATATGCTCGTGGAAAAAAAATAATAATAAAATATAATATATTATTGAGAGTAAAAGAATACCCGAGTTTTCAACGATAATTATAAAAATAAACATTATCGAACGAAAATCTTGGTACGCACACAATACAATATAATATTCCATTTGCGGTGATTAAATACAGTACCTATGGTAGATTCATGTGATGTCTGAGTAGGAGAAATAATGGTGTCGCGGCGGGTGTAGGTGGACGATGGCGAGGGGGCGGAGGTCGAGTAAACACGGAATGGGAATGTCGAGAGTCAATAGGAAATAATATTGTATTTTATTATAACGTCAGTGGACTGTGGGACGATGTTGGCGGCGGTGACGGTGACGTCTGCCTTCATTAACCCGTTGTTATATATTATTCGAGACGAATGGAAATGGAGGAAAAAAATGCGTATTTAATAATATTGTGTGCGTACAATGCCACCACCGCGGTCGCCACTCGAGATTAGTGCTTTTCATGTTACTACGAGCGTTGTAGCCTCCATGGTAAACACACGCTCGCAGCCACAATTATTCTTTTATTCTCCTCTTCGACTTCGTATTAGGCACACGAAGACGGTTATAGGTACCGTCATCTCCGTCATCGTGGGCCGGCCGAGCACACCACCGGTCGATTATATAACGTGTAGTAATAATACATATTATTATATGTAATATTATATTACGACCCGCGAGTGCATATTTTCGCTTTTCACCAAACGATGAGATTTAGACAAACGCCCGTCGTCGGATGTATAAGGAATTTAATTTCCACACAATGGTATCAATGCAGGTACCATGCAGAAAGCATACCATTAGGAAAATCAAAATCCAAACGAACGGTGCGTTACATACCTACATATTGCTGTCATATAGGAAAATATATATAGTTACCTGTAGGCAGGACCGAATTATATCAAGTAACTCAACCAAAAAAAAAAAAATTGTGCCATCATTTTCCTTGCAAGCGCAGTCTGTCTAATCGTGACGGATATGTGAAAAATGTAGTCAACCGCATTTATACACATTGATACACGTCATAATGTCGCGGTAATTTTGTCGCGGTTAAAATGTCGTGAACACAAATATGTCGCGAATACAAAAATATCGCGAATACAAAAATATCGCGATGTCAAAAATATGATTAATATAATACTAATACATGATAATTAGGGTTCGGATTTATATGCAAAAATATGTTGCCAAAAGTTGATTTTATAGACTACAGAGTAGTACTACACAATACACATACCTATTATACGTAAAACGAACACAGATTACAAACTGCTCGTCGCAGTGTTCATTATCGCATTTATATTTTATATTGATATTTTAAAATTAGTTACAATGATATTATGATAAGATATCTGGTATTTCAGCCGATAAAATTGTGTCCAGAAATAATCTATATATCGAATAATTGTATAATGTACAGAGTACAAAAAAAAAATAATAATAATTAAAAATGTTGTAATAAATAAAATAATAAATTGTATTTTTATGTCAATTGATATTGGAAGTTATACGAAATTCCACGCAGGTAGTCGTT